>JANHGC010004278.1:211924-233192 GCA_027560395.1 Boaedon fuliginosus | reverse complement strand
TACAAGTTGCTAGTGATTTTTCGTTTGCACGTAACTTTTTTATCTCGTGGGAAACCGAACACGGCTCCTATTCCACACTGGACATTAGATGTATGGGAAACACTTTGTTGCTATCAATGGTTGTCAGGATTTCTGCCACCCAGGCTTCATAGGCCTAGTGAGAATTTCATCCGGCTTCTTTTAATAATAACTGCTTCCTCTATTTTGAAGCATTTGAAGATTCCATTTCTATTTCATTTTTATTCATATAGAATCACAGGTTTTATATTAGCCATTCAGCTTTGGTAACAATGCTGAATCCAATAGTTTTTCCCCAAAAGAGAAACAGATTTTTTATCTTTGAAAGCTCAACGTAAGATTAAACATTACTCAGGTGGCAGATAATTAGTCACTGACGTTGCTATAATTATACTATATTATTATATCTTATACTAATGTAAGAGAGCTAATATTGCACTGGAAGAACAGATGTGGTTTGAGTTTGCCTTGCCAATTCATGCAATAATTCTAATTAATAATGAATCTTAGATCATAAAAACATCCTTACCAAAGTAAATTTCAATTTCAAAAACATTTTTTAAATAAAACCAACTTTCCCAACCAATCATATGTATCAATTTTTGGATGAATCCTGATCTTTTTGCCTAGATATTTTAGTTAACCCTTGATTTCATTGTTAATATTATATTTAAGGAAACCTTAAGTTATTATATGCATCAAGTGCTCTTTCCTAATGGGTTGTTTATTTATAATAATTCATGTAACATTGCCAGTTATGCCTGGAGTGTGAAATGTGCAGTTCTAATATTGTAGTTAGCCTCAGTTATATGAATTCTGTTCCTTGGTCTTTCTGAAAACTACACTCATCATTTCTTTCTTGATTGGCAGTGCTACATTGAAAATGTTACATCATTATGCTATTTATATATTTGCCAGGTATAAATTTATAAAGGCTGTTCATTCAATTCATTTTTCATTCAAATAAATGATTTCCTTTAATTAAAATAGTAAGACAGGTAGTAGTGTATTATTTTAATAGTAGATTTATTAAAAAATTACAATTAAAAAGTGTTAGAATATTTCTGTGTATATTGTTTAACTTACCTCCTTGATTTTCTATGTTCCCCTTCTAGGTAAAAAACTCCATGATCCTCCACATGTTTGAAGACTCCTCCTCTTCCCTTGTCTCTGATATATATTGTTGTTGTTGTTGAAGAAGCTTTCTCTTTTGGTTGTCTGTTCTGTAGTAAGAAGATCAAAAATAATATTAATCAATATATCTACTGATAACCTTTATCAGTGTAATTTAAAAATAAAGTTCAAATAATTGTTTTTGGCATTTAAATTTTGTGTTGGATATTTTTATTTAAGACTATAAAGCGTGGATCCAAAGTCATAGTCTTATTTTTCCCTCAGTTTCAACTACATCCACTAATCACATATTATTGTACCGCAGTTTGGATACATTTGTAGTGATACTAAGTCAGTAATTGGCCACAAGTCAGGCCTCAACAATGATTCGCAAAGTATGCTGAACAAATTTCAATAGTAGTTTTGATTTGCAACAACTACTACTGTATTGTACAATTGTATCCTTTTAATAAATTATTCCAATAAATCCCTAGAATATATAAAATATAAAAAGAATAGTTATGATGAAATCAATATTTCAGGAATTTTTAAAAAAATCCAAATCCAAATATAGAGTTATTTTCTTCCTTATTCATTAAGTGACAGTTTACATAAACAATTAAGTTAGTGATATAATTAAATGCTTATCATCTAACCTTCTAGCACAACTCTTCTCACTTTTTTGGGGACAGTATCTCAGGCAGGCTCACCTGTCACACCTAAGAGAAAACAGCAGGAAGGATGAAATAACTAATGATTGGCATTAGGAGGGGATGACTCTCCCACCGCCTTCTGTTGTCATCCATCCAGGTCATCTCTGTAACTTCTGCTATTCTCAGTCAATGACACTGCCCCTATCTCTTTTGCAACTAAAGATTTAACTACTCTTCTCTCACCTCCATTCTGGATGAAAAGTAACTTTTCCAATGGAATCCTCGCACAACAACAAAATGTGTATAATATCAGTGCCATCCCACTTATTTTTAGGACAAGTAGGCCATGTGATATAACACCCTATGCATGGATCTAATTGGAAGTATGTTTGTGTTCCTTTCCTCGGGTTACTGAGAAAAATTCACTGACATGAATCATTTTTCAGTTGAAAAAAAGCATGTAGGCCAATCAGTCCCACCTCTTGCACAGTGTAGGAAACTAAATCAAAGTATACCCAGCAGATAGCTGTCCAACTTCTGCTTGACCAGAAATGGGAGCCCATAAGCAGCAAAGGATGAGCATTACTTCCTTAAGTAATTAGTTATCACTAATTACTACTGAAGTATTCTTATTCTTTGAAATGTTTTGCTAACCTTCAGCTAGAATTTGCCTATAACTTAGAACCATTATCTCATATTTGACATTCCAAGAGGCTGAACTGGAAGTAATGTTCTTCTAAGTGACAACTGTTTAAATACTTTAAGAATGCCATCATACTTTTTTAAAATCTAGTTTCTTAGTTCTTTGTTCCATTTGGTTGATCTTACTTCAGTTTTCCTGAATATTATGGTCTGACTGGCACATAAAATAGCCTGTTATTGCTTCTCATGATCTGGAAGCTTGTAGGTTTGTAAATATTGTACTATTCATATGCAAACTTTTACTTCATGATTTGTTGACAAGTTTCCTCTAAATCCTTTGTTCTTGAGAAATAGTGTCAAATGAAGCTAGTTGACTTTATGCCCTGGTGGACTTGCCATAAGCACCTAGTTGGTCTTGATGGCTACTATAAAATCTTGACCTGATACAGTAGACTTTCATGTTTATATATTATACAAATATCTGAAGAACAGAATCCAATTTTCATGTACATTAATATTTTCCACAATCTTCATAAATTATATGTGATAATTAATATGAGTATTTAATCTAAGATATGAATGCATAATCTCCATCTAAAATATTTTATAAAAATGTAAGTGATGGTTCATTTAATATCTTAATTTAGCACAGAATGTCTTATTGATTTAAATTTACATAATTTCCACTTAATATATGCAAGAATGAATAAACCAATATTATTGAATACACAGAGACACAGAAACATGCCCACGTACACACACACACACATTTCTCAAGGGAGCTTAACCTATATTGTTAATTTGATGAAGTGCTAATAGGTCTCCTAGGTGCCTCTGATTTTTCATAGCAGTTGTAATTTAAATGCTTATTTCTTGTTGGATCAACAAAAAGGATAGGTTCATCTTATAAAAATATGGAAAGATCCTTTGAATAGTCTTGTAGGTCTTATCCTTATTTTTGAATGATGATCCAGAGAAACATTTTGTTCTCAGCTGAGAAATAGGCCACAATGGGGTTTTTATCCCATTTAACTTCAGTGTTCTTTGTTCTTTGTTCAATTCAGCATATACTAGTGGATAAGAGTGACTAAGTGAGGGGGAATGGATCCAAATTCAATGGTACAAACATCAGAATATATCTAGTTTAAGCTGCCATGTTTCATTCTGTCTTTCCCATCCAAGCATCATTAATCAGAGAACGGCCACTATTTTTGACCTTTTGTGGTTCAGGGTGCAAGGTTAGGAGATTTGCTCTAATAATTACCAATCAATCTGACAAAGTAACCTTAATTAGTGGAGCTTTTTTTAATATTGCAGATAGGAAAGAAGCTTAAGTGAGAATACATGTTATTATGATTTAACACCTTGTTCACATCTCACATATATTCTTTTTCTTCTTCTGACACCAGTGTAATTAGAGAACTGAGATACACAGATTTTGATGTTATCAATACCTCCTCAATTCTCTGTATTTCCAACAGGAAAGGCAGAGTTTATAGTCTACTTTTGCCATTTATTTTGTTTCTTCCTTTTAATTTGTTAAAGATTTAACATTATTAAAACTGGAAAGTGTGTTATTTTTTTTGGTGGGGGAGAGGGAGGAGGAAGGAGAGAGAAAGAATAAAAAGATTCAGCAAAATGTATATGCACTAAAACTTCCATAAAGGAAGTTTCCAAAGGAACTCAGTTAAGGAACCTCCTAAGCTCTTACAGCGAAAAGGTCCATATAACATCAGAAATAAGACCTTGATACACATCTTTATCAACTATATCTGAAGAAATACATACAGCAAACTTTCCAAAGATAGCCATCAGTAGATGGGCAGAATCATGGAGGAAAGGATGGTGTTTTGATTTCTTTTCTCTAATCCTTTCAACCTTATTATTGATCTCCAAAAATGTTCCCGTATCTGGGAGCAGCAAGCAGAAAAGAATATTTACATACTACATTTATGGTCCAAAGAATGCAAGATAGTGGACATGGATATATTTCCTTCACCAACATCATTTTTACTTCATGAGAATTTTGTGAATTAAATAAATTGAAATATTGTACCTTCCTTACTTCTTTCTTTCCTTTTTTCCTGCTTTCCTTCCTTCCTGTTTTCCTACCTTCCTGCCTTCCTGCCTTTGTTTTTTTTCATCCATCCATCCATTCCATTCACAATTCTGCCCCAAATGGATATTTAAACTTGGAGTTGACTTGCCTTTGGCTATTCTCTTCTGGCTTTTCAACATTAATTGCCATGCTTAGCCAATCATTGAATTTTCAATATGCTACTTTATTACTCATTTTGTTTATAGATACAAAAGAAAATTAAGGCAGCCATTGATTATTGAAAAATTAATCTGATCTCAGTTTCCAGTTTTCTAGCCAATGAAAACAAAATATGGTAATCAACAAGTGCTTGGGAATTATAAAAATCATCTATAATCATTTTTAATTCCAGAAAATTATATATTTGCTAATAAATTAACCCATTTAAACAGTCTACTGTTTATAACTGACTTATGGCCACCTTCACAAAAAACTGTGCAATATATTTTTGTTACTACTCTTAGTCTCTTAAATAGTTGCTGTGTACTCAGAATCCTCCAGTCATAGAAAAAAATACAAAGCAGAAGAACACTTTTTTGGTTACCGGATTTCCAAAGATGATGTTTTCCGTACATTTCAGGTTCACCTGAAAAAGGGTCCCTTACCCTGTAGGCTTCAATAACATCCAATCATCATCATTCACACCCAATTCACAATTCGATATTCAAGCCTAGGGAAAACCTTCAGGATGAGCTGCTGAAATAGGTTAGAGAGAAAAGGAGGAGGAGCAAAGATTGAACTTCGAAAGGATAACAATACAGTCAGCAGAGAATCATAAACAGAGTGAGCTCTTCCCTAGAGGTCTTTGAAGTTGGCCGCACTGTAAAAGGTTGCACAGTCCAATTTTTTTTTTTAAAAAAAAGGACCAAAAAAGAGAAGACAGAGACCTAGAACTTTCCGTCGAGGTACTTAGCAGTTTGAATGGCCACACAAGATATCTTACTCATTCTCAGTGCAGTAAGAAGGAGAGTATTTTATTAGTATCAATGTCATTGCTAAAGCTGTGTCTTCACTTCATCAAAGTTCCTCTTGCCATAAAAATATTACAGTTCTCCTCAGAACTGTGATTCTTCTTCAGCAAAGCCTTCCAATGTGCCTCAGAATCTCATCTGGCATCTCAATTAGCTGGAAGAAATTTCTATGGTGATGCAGAATCTTTTTCTCCTGTCAACTTATTGCCGCTTCTTCCATCAGCTTGCAGAGAGAACTTTTCCTGTCTAACATAACTAACAGAAGAGGCAGAGCAGATGAAGAAAGGCAATGTCACTTTTTAACTAAAGGGACTAGCTGACTTCTCAAAAGAAATGATTCCGTTAAAGCATGTTTGAAGTAAAGCCCTCTTTTGAAGCTTTGCACAAGGGTAATAATTGCTTCTAAATTTTTACCTCAGCATGTAAATTTCCCTATTTCCCTGTTTTTCCCCTTCTTTGTGGCTGGAGGATAATAGTCCAATTCTCTATACAATGCAGATAATTAGAGCTTCTGACTCTCTGATAGATATCATTTAGCCTCCATGGTAGAGATTGCTCATCCCGCTGGATGTTTCTTTCCATTGTCTTATTGTCAAGTTTCTCCTAAAGATATATTCAATACTCTCCTAATATTGAATCAAATCCTAAAAGGCCATCAGAACTGAGCTTACTATCGAGGGCTGTAGTTGCCCCTTTAATAAGGTGGTGCTTTAGATTTTGAAGATATCTATAAATTCTGTTTATTACTAGTTTTATTTTCCTTGACTACCTTATACAGAAAATCCATCAAATTGCCACTATATAGACTCAAAATAGTCCATTATTAAATTGAAAGAGAGGTGGACTTTGTAATTTTTACTTATGTCACATCTTTTAAATGATTACTTACACTATCTAAAGAACTTGAATGTGAGCTACTTTTTTTAATGTTCAATGACTATATGTCATAAAAGGGAGTCTCTATTTATGTAAGAATATAGGTCATTAAGGCCACAGACAAGATGAAGAATCACCTAGCTAAAACTATGTTGCACTTGTTTTGGTGCATGTTGGAGCCTGGAAAACGAAACTAAGGATTTGCGGAAATTAATAATGTAAAATGTGTTTATAACTATTGGAGGGTCACCCAGATGTTGCTGGATTCTGGTTGAGGCCAGCAGGGTCAAAGGTGAAGATATGATGAGATCTCAATATTTGGAAGACCACTAGGCTGGGATAAACTGCCTTGAAGAACTGCAAATTTGAGTGTTTAACAAAACCAAAGTATTAAGATGATCACTTACCAATACCTAGCCTGGATAATAATTTCTGGATTCTGCAACTTGGTGTAGTGATCAATCTACAGGATTTGGGATCACACATTGACTGGCAGATGTACAGGGGAAATTTACATGCACAGCATGCTCCCTAGCTAGAAAGTGATTATTGATTCTGGAGTCTGAATATATCTAAGAAGACTAGGTTTCAAATGGGAAAATCCAAATCTAATGGCCACAAATTCTATTTAGATACGTATGGGTAATCAATTATATTTCAGTATATCAATTACATTTACAAATGAAAAAAATGTCATATTGAGATGGGAAGAAAGAAGAATAAAATATAATCCAGTTAATACATTAGCTGAGAAAATATAATCCTACTTCACAAGTATACATTTGATTTCAAATAGATAACTTCATTGTATATAATTGAGATTAGAGATATTCAGAACAAAAGTTCCAAGTATAATTTTTCTCACCTGAAATTGTCTATTCACTTGAATATTTATTTAAACAACTTTCCCATTATAATAGATTTATGTTACACCAACACTATCAAGGACTTATTACCCAAATAGCAAAAGTTCCCTTATCAATTTTTTTTCTTATTAAATAAGTGAACAAATTCAACCTGACAGCTTTTTCAGAGCAGAAATAAATAAGGTATGTTTGTTGAAAATATAGAGGCAACCTACTAATTCTATAAGGTGGAGTCATAAATAGTAAACAAAAATCATAAACATCATCCCATTGGGTTAATTATGCAATTGCCCAAATGATTCTGAGCTTAGATATTGCTAAAGAAATCTATCACTTCACAGAGAGTGGCATCTTTAACATATAATGTAGGGGTTAATGTAGTGTAAGTATCTGCTTTACACATTGTTGTCTAATGAGGACAGGATGGTAATCTCTTCTCATTAGGTTAATGTGTCAACTCTGCCAGGTTACATCATCAGCCTATTTTTAAACAGATATAATTAATGTAAGCATCTAACAATACATGATAATTATTGCCATGAATTCATTGTGATGCTTTCCTTATTACAATAATAAGAAGAAAAATATTACACGGGTGCCATTACGGAATAAGTTATGAATTTTCATGAAATACACATGACTATAAAACCCAAAATATTTTGCTCATTCAGCTAATGCAAATGTTTGCAGATCTGGGGGGGGGGGAATGTTTGTACCAAAGGTATTCATAATGGTTTGCATGGCAACATAATAAGTAACATCAGTTTCAATTTATTATATTTTTCTGCCTGCATGGTTTGTTCATCAATATAAAAGACCCCTGACAGTTAGCATGTTAGGCTGCAAACATCTGGATGACCATATGATGGGATGGAATTCTGTGGCCTATGTTTTATTATTATTGTTCCCACTTAATTAAGCTGAAGGCAGAAAAAAGCAATAAAAATGCCACAGTTTGTAATAAACATGTTTTTTGTTTGTTTGTTTGAATTTATTTAAAATGTTTAGCCATCTAACTGCAATTCCAGTGGACTCTGGATATGAAAGCAAAAAAAATGATTTTTTTTCTGTGCAAATAGGCAGTAAAGAAAATTGGATTTAATTCATATGTGCATATTCTTAATTAACAGCTCAGAATTAAAGCATGTGCTAAAATGTATCTGCTTCTGATGGCATAATTTTGTTTGGGATGAAAAGTAAATCATTTAAATCTATCAATTATTTCCCCTGTTCTTAATTAGAAACAAAACAGATCCCACAACAGCTGTAGCCTGTATTTTGAGGTAGACATCTCTCTATTATGTCCATTTTAAACACACAGAAAGTTTTCTTGCAGGCAACATTTGGCAATCGCACCTCTCGTCTGCTGCTTAGAGTGCTTCATTAGGCAACAGATGTATCCCTCAGCTGCTATTTGCAAATTCAAATCAGTTCTTCAGTTATAGAAGTCCCATTACAGTTCTCAGAAATCAACTGGATATGCTACTTATCAAGTTTATTACAACAACCCTATCCGAAAGTTGGGACTCCCGGTATTTATCTAACAAGTATGAATCACAGCATACAACACTGATAAATTTAGGTGCATATATCTTTCTGGAAATCATCCCTGCAGCATCTTCCTAGGTAATTTATTCATTGACACCAAGTACTTCTGGAAAAATATGTGCAAATGATATGTAAACAGATGTGCGAGAGCACATAGAAGAATTGTTTTTTTAAGAAACAGAACTCTTCACCTTAAGAGTCTTGCAACTGTATACAAGCATTATCCCTATCCTACTTTTTTGAAGCAGTGTATGACATTTTGATGTCTAAAGCTAAGGATAAGATACCTAATGCCTGCTTTCAAATATTGATGCCCATAGGACTAAGCAATGAATTTTACAACAATCCTTGCAAGAGATCTGTGTTCACCAAACACACATCTCTGGAAGCACATGAGAAATCCTGTAGCATAAGCAACTCTTCTTTCTAACACTGTGAGATGCTGTTTAGCCCCGGGGCTTTCTACCTGAAACAGCCATCTCATTTCATCAATTATATTTTTGGCAGTCTTGTTCTGTTATAGAAGTCTTAAGTGAGATTGCTGCTAGGGTAGCAAAGTTTTAAACACGGTATCAAAAGTGCTAAAGGATGGGTAAGTCAGCTGATTGTATGGGAGGCAGTGCCTTACTTCCTGTACAAAATTATCATTAGAAGAAATTAGAAGAGGGGACAATCAACTATCCAAGCAGTTGGGACTGTAGTCTAGAGCTGTCCAGGATTCCTTAATTATCTGAGTGTGTTTTCAAGGTACAAGAAGATTGCTGGAGAAAAAAATGACAATAGCCAGGTCATAGTAGTTATACAGAAATAGCTTTCAGTCTGCAAGCAGAGAAATCCATATCGATCCTGAAACATAGTCAGATATCATAATACAAAGGGAGGGGGGAGGAGGAGTGAGACTTTGCCAATTCTTCGTGGCTATCTAGGCAGAAAGAGAAGTATTTTCACATGCCAAATATCTATTCCGGAGTTGTTGTTTTTTATTTGTATCCCGCCTTTATTATTTTTACAAATAATTCAAGATGGCCAATACACCTTCCGCCTCCTATTTTCCCCACAGCAACAATTCTATGAAGTGAGTTGGGCAGAGAGACAGTGACTGGACCAAGATCACCCAGCTGCCTTTCATGGCTAAGACAGGTTTGAGTTCAGGGTCTCCTGCTTTCTACCTTGAAGCCTTAACCACAGAAGGAAGACAATAATGGAGATAAATGATGCATCATTGGGATAGGTATTTTACACACCCAGGAAAAGAAAATAAATCTAATCTTAGTTTACCCATTATTACTTTTGAAAGTAATATACATATGTAAAAATATGCAATAAATGTCATGTTTTTTATTTAAAAAAAAGAAAGAAAATTGCAGTTTGAATTTTTTGCTGATTTTAAATCATAACAGCTGTAGAGCAAAAGTCAGGAGAATTTCAATGACAAATATTTCAACTCTAAATGCCTAATGTGGCCTCATCCTAATTATGATCCATTTTCTCCATTCCTCTCTGGGGATGGGAGACTTGTTTGTTACAGGAGACGTATCTATTATTAATCTTAAAGTAGTTAGTGGAATCATTTGCAATGTTCATTAACCAGCATCACCTTATGGATTACTAAACAGCATCAATGCTTTTGCTAATGAGCCCCAGTAGTGCAATATTTTACATATATTATAGCTAGACAATTAGGGAATGCCATGCTTTTTAGACTGGATCTTAAAATAAATTGTTTTGGACATTAAGTAGATACAGCGATACAGACCTAATATAGGAGGCTAACATTAGCTAATCTAATGTGATACAGAATAAAGCTTGTAAAAAGCTTTTAGTATTTCCTTTCTTTCTTTTTATTTCTGTACGGACTATAATGGGTAACAGGGACCATCTAGTACTCTCTAAGGACAGACCCTGGAATATTATTCAGCAATTCATGCCATAATATACTACAATTATGACAATTTGCCTGCTCACCCCAGTTGGTTTCTAATATGATCAGAATCTGAAGCTGTTTGATCAATGCATAGTTGACTCACCTATATCTGAGACCAGCAGCAAATCTTTAGCTTTTGCTTTTAAATATATTACAACAGAGGTGTCAAACTCAAGGCCCGCAGGCCAGAACTGGCCCAGGGGGCGCTTAGATCTGGCCCAAAGGGCCACCCTGGAAACAGCAATGGACCTGTCCACAGTGCCACAGTCAGCCAAAACAGAGTTCAGGACATGACCCTACTGAACTCCGTTTTCGCTGGCAGAGGATTGTGGGAGGCTGTTGCAACCAAAAATGGAGCTTGGGATCCCATTTTCACTCAGAGCACTCAGACCCTCACAGACGCCCCAACATGAGTGACGCTGAGCTGGCCATGAGCACCCTGGCCATCCAAGGTCAAACACAACCCTGATGCAACCCTGAATGAAATTGAGTTTGACACCCATGCATTACAGTGATGATACCATCTCAAGTTAGCACCCCTAGGTTTTTGTATCAAGGTTTCCATTTTCTGGGCAGCACCACTGAATAATATATTTAAAAACGTAACAGTAAGAAAGCCCTTGTGGATTTTACTCTGCTAGTCGTAGCCGACTGTAGGGGGCAGAGCTCATCTCCATTTCAAGGCCATTGAGCCAGTGCTGTCCAAAGACATTTCTGCAGTCATGTGTCCAGTATGATGTCACAGAGCACTGTAACCTTATTTATATTTATAAATAAAAACATTTGTGTACACACATTAGCATGCTTTCAAACTGCTAGGTTGGCAGGAGCTGGGGAGTGGACGGGAGCTAACCAATTGCATGGTGCTCGGGTCTCGAACCCGGGCTTCTGGCTTTCCAGCTGTCAAGCCGTGTGTGTTAACCGCTGAGCCATCATGTTATCATTAGTATTGGTGAATAATATCCAACAATAATAATAGTATTCAATAATATCCAAGTGGCATAACTGCAGGATGTAAACTTTGCCACCTCGCTTTGTAATATGAAGCCCAAGACCGGAAGCCCAAATGCTCTATTTTGACTGCAGGATGGAACAACTTGGAAAACAAGCTGCATGTGCTATGCAAAAGAGAGTCACTGAATATTTAAAAGAACAGTACCATGGCAACAAACATATGCAACAAATATAGAAACATGCATTTCTAAGTCAGTAAACATTGAAAGGAACTGCTGCCTCTTCCTTGGGGTTTCTTCCTTGATCCACCTGTCCTCTTGCTTCAGACCCATCTTTTATTTTGGATCCCTGCTAGGGTGCATACTTCTCCAGTGCTAAAATGTGTGTGTGGGGGGGGGAGTTTCATCCAAAATACAAAATTAAATGTGAGAAGATTTGCATTGAAGTTCACAAGTCGGTTATCTGAATAGATTCAAAATTAGAGCAGAGGATAATTTAAATAGAAATCTACAGTACAGAAGATTCTGAACAAGCCCACCACAGTGATCAGTGTGCCACTTCCTCCAGTCTTGAAATGGCACCTGGATTGGAGTGCTCTCTCCTTATATAGCAGAACACCTGCTTTCTCTGCCCATTATGAACATCTGGTATTCTATCCTTGTTTCTAGTTTGAACTGGCCTGAGATGGCCTGAGATTGCTGGCTCATATGTGACAAAGTGGCTAATCTAAAAATCATCATTTGTAGAAAGGTGCTTTATCCAAATCAGACCACTGGTTCACTTAACCAACTATTGGGTACAACCAAATTGTTACATTTCCATAGAGAAGGGATTTCACTGCCTAAACAAATAGGAGAAGGGAGAACCAGAAAAAAAAATAGAACCTGTGAACTGGTATTTAAGAGAAAACATCACTTGAAAGCTAGAAATAGAATAAGAGGTTTCATGTAATAGGATATCCATAATAAAAGTGAATACAGCATATAATTATAATTACAGTTACAGTTAATCACAACAGTAATAATCCCATACCTGGTGATAGGAATTCCAGAACACCAAAATGTCAAAGGCCTTCTTGAACAGCCAATTTTGTAGACTTCTAGAAGCTCATGAGAGTGCTACCTTTTCCTATATGAGGTGGAGAGGTTTTCCAGAGGAATCTGTAGAGATTCTCAGTCATCCAAGTCATAGTTGTCCCAAACGTGCTCTTTTGAAGGTAGCTGGACTTTTTTGTTTTTTCTTTTGAAGACAAAAAGGAGAAGTGAAATATCTTCAAAAGAAAAAAACAAGAAAGTCCAGTTGCTTCTTGAAAGCTCCTTTCCAGAAGAGAAGAACCCCCATAAAAAATGTCTGCTTTTGGCCCACCTCCAATCACACCTCTTAATAAATGAAGCTCTTGAGGGTGTAGTTTGCATCAGAGCAGGAACGGTCAAATTTTCATCGGGCTCCGTGGAAACACCTGGAATTCTTACTTGCCAGGGGCCTGGAGGGCATCTAACCTATAGGGACGGGGGGGAAAGGACTGTAAACTGGGAACCGAGGGGAGTGTGCTGTCTCCCCATCTGGCCTCATGTTTGCAAGCTCCATACCAACAAGAAGAAAAGCAGCTGCAAAGCCGTATCAAGCTGGGAGCAACCACGGAAGAAAGACTTGAAAGAAAAGATAAAGAACTGCATGGAGGTGGGTCTCGGAGTGATCTGATACGAAATTGAAACTGTGATTCCTGATGTGAGTGGAGATTGGTCCTATATTTGATTAGTGATTTAAAGTTATGAATTTAGTGGTCCCTGAGGTCTGAAAGGTTGGTGACCCCTGGTCTAAATGACACTAGATTTGGCACCCAAAATTCTCTGATAAACAGATAATTTCATGAAAGAGTTAATCTCGCTGGCCGTATGCTCCTATTGGTATGAGATAATCCATCACCTATTACCTTATTCTCTTATACAAGTTGCACCATTGTATGTTGCCTGTATTAAGCTCAAAAGTAGTAGATATATTAGATCTTCCAAGCGTTTCAGAGCTACCCTATTTGATTTGAAATCTTCAAAGCAGATCTTTGTCTCAATTTGCAAATCAATATAGCATTGTCAGATTAAATCACCCATTTGAAACACATCTCTACTTATTTATTAGATTTTTATGTGCTTTTCCTCTAGAAGCTAAAATGGCACACCCTCCCTCTTCCGATATATTTCTACAATAACATCTTAGATGTATCATTTGATCAAAAGACACCAATAGAGTTTGTATGGCTGACAGGTTCTCCCAGGTTCATCTGCCTAAGCGTAGGCCACTACCTTACCCAATAAGACCCTTGTCTGTTGCCATGTTTTAGTTTGGCCCTTTTTGATGGTAGCCAGGAGAAAATGATTTCCCACTAGCTATACATTTGAGTTACATTGGAAAGGGTTCTTAATACTCACAGCAACGTATGAAGCCAGAGCTTCTCCATATGTACTGTATGTGTATATGACTATATAGGGCCTTTTGATGTATCCATCAGTCATGCATGTATCTATGAATAGATTTAAAAAGTAGGAGAAATTGGCTTAGTTCGCATTTGAATTAAATCCCCAAAGTGTTTGCTAAGATTTCCTCTTTACACTAACTTGAATTCTAGTCATCCAGTTATGAATAGTCATAAACATGTGGCTGCTTGTGTTTATTTATTTATTTATTTATTTTATTTATTACATTTTACTTGAAGACAATATAAAATTATTTGCAGCAGCCAGTTCCTGTTAAAGCAGTCCACTGAGTGCTGTGTAAAGCAATGCTGAAGAAGCCACTTTGCTCTTTTGCATGTCCCTTGTGCACATTATCCCTAAAATATGTTTTCAGTGTTTACTATAAATGCAAAGTGTACTTCTGATTCACTTGACTGACAGGCAGGCAGAGAGGAATAAGATTCTTCTTTGAAGAACAATCTGCTTGATTCTTAACAGGATGCTTGAGTTATTTTCCGTCTGAAATTCAACCTTATTTCTGTTCAATCTGCTATATGGCAAAATGCCAATTGACCGCAGACAATTAAATTATTACCAGGTTTACAACTCTGGAAACAAAATGAGCACTGATTTAGTTAATGACATATAATGTTGATAATAACAAAATCATCAGTCTGGCTGTGAATTAAAAATTGCTATTCGCATACAACATTGTTCCCAAAATACAAAGCTATTTTGAGAACCTTCAGCCAAGGATATGAGCTGTATTCTAGGTTCTAAATCAAGATGCTGCCAAAATGTGAACTCAGTTAATTCTAATAATTTTAAACGTGTGACAAATCCTGAGTTCATGCCAGGGAACTTAATTTTTATTGTATTTCAGACTGAAAATGGTTATGCATTAATAGTTTGGGGGTATTTTCTATATGGGTAAGCATATCAAGGAATTACTGCTATAATTCAGAGGTTAGAAACATGGTGTCTCTAGGCACTATTATGTCCATTAGTATCTCCATTAGTGTAATTCCTTTCTTTACAAAGAAAATAAAATAGTCTTATTTATAATGTACAGGCACACATTTTGTTAGAACGGGGGAGATTTTGGAATACAATGAGTGTTCATCCAGATTAAAATCTGATAGCTGCTGATACTACCATGCAAGAAAAAATAATCTAAAGCTTCAATGACACAAGTACAGTAGGAACATGGAATGTAAGATGCATGAGCCAAAGAAAAGCTCAACATAATGAAAGATGGAATGAATCAATTACATGCTGACATCTTGGACACCAGCAGATCGTAAAGACCTAAAATGGGATGATTTCAGCCAGAACATCAAACTGTTTACTCCTTAAAAAAAAAAAAACATTGCTTATCTATTGTTCAGGAAAGAGTTAATAAAAAGAGCAGTTAAGTAAAATGAGGTCAATAACCAAAGCATATCAATTCAATTTTGTTTAATGTAACAGCTATTGAAGTTTATGTTCTAATCCCATGATCCTATGGTATGCGTGCCAGAAGCAATTTCTCTCCCCCCAGCTCCAAAGATGGATATTCAACCGGACCCCTTGGGGGCAGTACCCACAGCCACTCGGTCTTGTCTGGGTTGAGTCCGAGTTTGTTAGTCCCCATCCAGACCTTCACAGCCTCCAGGCACTGGGACATCAATATATAGCATTGGCTCAAATGCATAGGCATTCTTCATCCGCAGAATAACCAATGGACTTGAAATACATTGAACAGCTGAAGGTGACATAAATGAGGAAAACCTTTTTTGGAAGTGGAGCAAGAAACTATCCCTGATACTGCTTTGAAGCTGTGTTGGGAATCACTAGAGAGCGATGCATTCAATTTATGCCCTCAACAAACATTTGAAGATGGGAGAAAGCTAGTGCAAATAAACTCTTAGATCAGCAGATCAAGGCCATTAGGTAATTCGGAGATATGAAAGACAGGAACAGGCAGAGCATTTTAAAATCCATACATTTCAAGTATAACAATCTGTGCTATGACAGCTATAAAACTCAAAAAGAACAGAAGCTCTGCACTTTCTGACCCAAAATGAATGCTGAATGGCAACTAACGAAATGTAGGCAAGTGAGTGACATTTGTACACTTTTTAAATAATGACACATGTTTTGGAAACTGAGCAACATGAGGTGCATTGGTTTCTATACACATTCATTCATTAAAAATAGATATGCCTCTTTAATAGAAACAATTGTGACCAACGTCGTTTTAAATCCACTGAAATAGAATCACCTAATTTTGCCTCTGTTTGTACAGTTCAACCCCTATGATGTTCAGTTCAAAAGTCAAGCTGATGTTCTATTTTAGCTTGCAGAACAAATTTACTTTCGTCAAGTCCTTACAGAAGGGGTAATTCCAAAGCTGGGACAAACGGATCAAAAATTTGTTCCCTGCTAGACAAAGGAGACCCTCAGAAAATATTCAGCATGACACTGATAAACTTAAGTTCCCCAATGAATGATGCCGTGAGGATGAGGATGATTGCCGATGGATCTTTGAGACGCCCCTAACCAAAGAAGATGCCTTGGAGCAGATGCTCTGAATCAAACTCAACTTTATTAGTAAATAGGAACAAAAGAAACAAAGGCTGCCTGTGTATTCTTATAGGTATGGATGCAGACATGCAGCATGCATGTCTGCCCTAGGAAGAACATGATACAAGAAGCAAAGCATGGTAGGTGAGGAGGGTTTATATAGGTAGGTGGTAGCTCCTGCTCTCCCTGTAGGTGGTGACGGTGGGGACATGTGGAATGCTCCCACCTAGTGGCTGGTAGTGATGCCATGGCTAGCACATGTTAATATATTTATTTAACAGATGCACCCTTTGAATTTCATTTTTTTAAAAATATTTTTTTATTAATTTTCTTTTCTTTTTTTTACAAATGGTCTCATTGTGTGAACAAAGTTGTTTCAAGGCATCACTCACAGGTCTAAATCATGCTTATTCACATCTGTTCTTTTTTTAATGCCTTTTCATAATCAAAATCAACATCCCTGTTTAACAGAAATTAAATCATTAAATTAAATTCAAAAATATAACTTGACCTTAATGATTACCCTGTTATACAATTCATTTAAAATTTTTCTAATACCCTTATTCTGTTACAATCCCAATCTCTAATCACTATTGTAATAATTATTAACTTTGTATTAATCTATATATCCCAAGGCTCAGAATTCTATACATTATCTCTTTGTGTTTCCCAGTATTCATTTAATTCTTCTTATAATTTTAGTTCGATGTATCATTCTTCAGAATCATCAATTTACTATCATATATTATTAAAAAATACTTAGTACAATCATTTCAATATATCGTACTTATTTCATATCACTTTTATAATGATTTGACCCATTTACCTTTATTTATTTCTTCTAGCATTTATCCATATCCATTATTCATTGTTGGTTACTTCAAATTATCCATATTATAAAACTATTGTCAGTTGTCACCATGTTATTCCTTTTCATAATTCAATTAATCTAAATCATATATAGCTATCTTATGTTATTTAAAAAACACTTGATACAATTAATTAAATCCCTAATCTATTAGGTGCATAATATCATTACCTACGGTAGATTTCTTCTAACAAACCATCAGATCAATGTCAATTAATAATCCTCCAACTCATACATGCTTATATTCTAATCTTTAGTCCTCTACTTCTATTTTAAGCAAACCCTTTATATACCAATTGATATTCTACTAAACCTCTTGCTAATTTATAAAAATCTTGTATCAATCTGTATCTACTCTAATTGAAGTTTCTTTTCAGCCATCATCTCGCCTTCTTTCCAAAACTGTCAGCATCCACAAGTTAAATCTTCTCAATGCTTTCTCTCAACGCTTTCTCTGTCTCTGTCTCTTTCTTGTTGTTGTCTTTCTTCTAACATCACCTCCATTCTACAGCTGGCAATCCAACCCTTGTATTTCTAATTGGGAGCTTCATTCTTTCCACCGACTCCAAATACTTGATTCTCAATAACTTCTTTAATCCATCTCAATAGTCTCCCTTTGATTGCTGTGCTACACCTTCTGTACCCCATGCCTGCTCATCTGAAAGTGCGTTCTCCTCTGCTTTCAGCTCTGCCATTTTCACCATATCACTTTTACTTTCCGTGCCATTGGTATCAATCATCCAATTTGAAGCCTTATATCTCGATTCTTCTGTTCTTTTATCAAGCATCTCCAATGCCTTTCCACAGATAGAAATTATTTCTGACTTCGTATCAGGCAATCTGTCAAATACTGCCTCATTTTCCGCCATTATTTATTTTTCTTTTCCATCAGCTGTTTGGCAGGCCCCCTTTTATTTCCTCACAGAAAAAAACCCTGTTCACCTGTTTACAACAGAGCTCCAGAATCCTTTAAATTAGCAACTTTGTTGGGTATTAATAACAATATTTCTTCTTACCCCATCACAATCTTTGTTTGTTTCTCAGTCTTTCCTCCAGCAAAATCTTATTTCTGGCTGGTGTCAAGCTTCAAGGTGGCCATCTTCTAATCCGTTGCTTGTCTCCATCTTCTGCAAGAGATATTTCCTGGGCTATAGGGGAAGATGTGGCTCCCCACAAGCAACCAGAAGATTCTCCTATACTTCATCCCCCCTACAAGGAGACGAAAGCTCCATTTAGAGTCCTCAAATGGGCAAGGCTGGACTAGATGCTGCAAAGGTAGCGGCTCCTGCATCCAGTATCACTGACAGACCAACTGGAAGTCTCCCCTTTGAATTTCATTTTTGATGTCTTTCTTGCTTTCGTCAGTCTTTAAAATACATATTGTTGAAAGCAAAATTTAGACATGAATCCAGGCAAACAATGTGTACATAAGACAAGTAAAACATTGAATTAATTACTTTTTATATCTTTTTTTACATTAGAGGATTTAATTTTCCTGGTTCTATTCCATGCTATTCTTGTATTGGTCTGGCACCACTTAATATTAAAATCCATATGCAGGTATGGCAGTAAATCCTCCAAATACTTTATTATTTTGCCTTTTAGCTAGACAGAAAATTCAAGGATCTCGCAAAGTTTTGCTCATTTGGTGTACTTGTTATTTGGAAAATTTATCAGCAGGTTTTCAAACAAGGAGAAGGGTGTGCCCATTCAAACTATGTCTTCCATGTCACTCTAAGACAAAAGAAATAACTTCTATTCTATTCTATTCTATTCTATTCTATTCTATTCTATTCTATTCTATTCTATTCTATTCTATTCTATTCTATTCTTGTTCTGTTCTTTACTGTAAAGATCTTCATTTAGCATGTGTACTGTACTTTCTACTCTAACAAATACCAATGCCAGACTAATACATTTTATTATACTTGCATTTTATTTGAGTGGATAATGAAATCACACTGAAAATTGCTGGGTTTCTTTTGAGCTCATATCATTGATAGATGGAAGGATTAATAAGCACACTATTTGAGGTTTACATATATATTCTATTATCAGCTATGTTACTTTGATACACATAATTACTTTAAAAAAAATTACATATGATCAGTAACCAAAATAAAAACTGATTTAATTTGAGATAATGATGGGCTCTTTAAGTCCACCATTGTTAATTTTCAGAAATGGATCTGACACCCATCTCATTCCCATCTCATATTATTCTTGGAAATCAAGGTGAGCCTGGAGCCAGACACTATTTTGCAAGTCTCCCAGTTAAAGGAATATTTTTTTAAAAGAAGCAGGTAAAGGGAAGCTTGGTTTATATAAAAGAAGTTGGCTACATAAATTATAGTCATCATGAAGACCCTTTAGTACTGAAGAGCTTAATTCTTTCATTTTCCATTCTTGAGCATGTGTATAAGGATGGGACAGATATACTACAGTCATTCAAAATGATTTTCAAAACCTGTTCAAGTTGATAAAGAAATAGCAATGTTTTAAAAAGTGTTTCTCTCATCTGCCTCACTCTCTTTCAAACTATTAACATGGCCGAAAAACATCAAGTGTCATGCCAACAATTCCAAATTCTGTTTCCATGTTTCAGTTACAACTGAACTTGTTTTAGGAAGATGCCATAAAATCCTGCAGAAAAAAAAAAGAATAAAAAAGGATAGAAATAAGATTTCATTTGTTCCAGAACTTCCTAAAGCTTTGTTCCCGACTCTGGTGTTCATACTTTGATTCAGATCATCAATATATGCAGGAAGAACAAAAGAAAATGCTCTCAAAGCAATGATTTGAAGAAAGAACTGAGATGTTTTCAGGCTAAACTGACCTCTTATGTTGCTTATTTAAGAAATTAAGTTTTAAATAGGAAAAATATAATCAGATTAATAACAAGAAAAGCTTAACGAGCAGCTTTAGTTTTTTTTATTGTAAACTAAAAAGTACATTGCACATGTCTTCATTGTCCTTGTGCGTGTGTCACAATATCTTTCCTAATATGTCACTCGAAATGAAAGAGATTTGCGTTCCTAAAGGATTACAGCAAAGATAATCCGGATAAATTGCTAAGAAAAAACTGGATTTCATAGCTTTTGTAAAAGAAGCACGGTGAAATAAATATCTCTTTTTTTTCTTACTGTCCAGGCTCTGACCAAGTTTGATAATCGCAGTGAGAAATGGAATTATGCAAGGCTCTAGAGCTCAGGCTACCTGACCCTACTCAATTTTAAAATTATTGCAATATCAGGAAGCAAAATTTTCAAGCCTCTGTTTGCAGCTGTAGGGCTTAATAATCTGTCAGTAGGATTGTATTTGCTTGCTTGCTGGTTGATTTTTGAGAAAAGAGAAAATGGAAGTTCTCAAGGAGTTGAATTTTTATCCACAACAGAAAATTCTGTGTCCTATGCCCCATCAAGTCTACTATAGTTTATTGGTTTTATGCTACCGTATATACTCAAGTATAAGCCGAGTTTTTCAGCACCCAAAATGTGCTGAAAACACAGCTGATCATTACACAGGTGATCATCGGCACACAGCTGATCATCAGCGGTTTTTTCCCCCCTAGAGGCTTCTGCCAGAAGTTTGTTTCTTTAGAAAACAAACTTCCTGCAGAAGCCTCTAGGGGGAATAAACCGCTGATCAGCTGTGCTGAAAACACAGTGAATATCCTGTCGGGAGATATATCCTCGCGGTGGGTGGGAGAGCCTCAAATGTAA
>JANHGC010004278.1:141096-153313 GCA_027560395.1 Boaedon fuliginosus | reverse complement strand
AAGGAAGGAAGGAAGGAAGGAAGGAAGGAAGGAAGGAAGGAAGGAAGGAAGGAAGGAAGGAAGGAAGGAAGGGAGGACAGGTATTTCTCTTGGCAGAAACTAAATTCTGTGCGACTTAGGGCCAGCTTTGACATCAATTACCTCACCAACTAGCAGCTAAAGATTGTTGCCAGTAACATAAAAAATAAGAACAAAATTATTCAAGTCTAATGAAAAAAACCCCCCACTGTTCCCATCCATTTAGTTTGTGGGAAAGTAACGAGAATGAAATGTATTGTGTAAATGTGGACAGTGTATGCAAATAAACATCCCATTCACATCTACTCAGCAAAAAGCCTGAATTCCTGCATAAAATACATGAAAAAATAACAGTATTAAGAAACAAAACCATAGGTTACTGACTTGGAAAAACCACGATTCCCTGATGTGAATCTTGTGTTACTGTGCTGTCTTGTTATTATGTCATTGTGTGACACAGTGCTGTGATTTTGCTTTCTTTATTGTTCAATGGCCAAATAACTATGTCTAATTTCAACTATAGAATTACCACACTGAAAAGAAAGAAAGATTGGTAACACATGGAGCTAATGATAAATCAGTCATAACATTCCCCGCCCATTATAGAATAGTAGACACAATCTTGGCATTTCTTTTTAATGACCAGAGATTTTTGCAGTTGTTTACTCATTTTCTTCTGAAGACATTCCGAAAGAGAGTATTCTATTTTGCAGAATATACAAGTATTCAAGCTATAGTCACTTCTTCCAAATTACATGGTCAGGATGAATTTGATCTCAAATTCCTTTTGTCCAAATCTACCCTCATTTCTTCATAATAGACCATCATAATTTGTTTTATCTCTGCACTTTTTTGTATACCATATTGATATGATCATTTATCTCAGATTTACTATATAAACTGAATAGTGACTTGCTCTTTTTAGTTCACTCTAGTACATTCTATTGAATATTTACAATGCATTTAGATCCTGATAATATTTTTATAATACAACTGCATTTCATAATTCACTGATACTACAAATCCTGTTAATCAATAAAACAAAGACACATATGGTGGGCAAATAGATATACCATCATCTGTTGTTATCTATAATTTAGAAATAAGCCAAAAAATTCAGTGATTGGTATTACAGAAGGCACACCTTTCAAAATAATTATCATTATTAATGTTGATCACTTTTAAAGGTGCCCAGGATAACCATGTATGCTTTATTCAAGTCCTCATCTAGAAATTAGACTTCATTAAGACTGTTTGAAAAAGAAAAACAGTATATCCACTCGATTAAAAAAACCAAAAGACAATTTTTGACCTATTTTAGCTAAATCCCCATAAGTGTTCTGAACAATATTATATGGTTTAATAAAAGGTAGCCCCAAAGAAATAAAGAGGAAAGGTTTTTTAAAAAATCATTATATATACTTCTGTTCCACTTTGTCCACATACATAAACTCACACACACAAACAAAACAATTTCAGAGCCACTGTGTCTTACGGGAACAAACAGTAGACATTGATCTGTACTCTTGCAATCCAGAAAGTCTACAGATGACCATCAGACATTATGGCAATGATATGTTTCTCCATAGATCAACTGATTCAAAAAAAATATAGTACCACATGCTATTTGAAATGAAAAAAAAAATCCTCCAAGTGTAAGGATCATAAATCACACGGTGCTCTTTGTGGGTGTGCAATTCTTGAGAGCACTTGAACTCTTGTAAGCCTGCTCTGTTGTGATTCTAAAAGGAACACTGCCCACTTATGCAGCATCTGATAGAAATTTAAGTATTGAACATCAGTACCAACGCTTCTTTCATTTTAAATAACTTCTGCACCTTGAATAGATGTTGGTCACCAAAAAGAAACTGAAAGCAGAGCGGGGAGAAGCTGTATTGGAAGAGGAATTGGCACAAAATACTGTCTAGTAGGAATAGAATAGAATAGAATAGAATAGAATAGAATAGAATAGAATAGAATAGAATAGAATAGAATAGAATAGAATAGAATTGGGATGGGATGGGATGGGATGGGATGGGATCTTTTTTACCTCGAGTGTGTGAAAACTAAGGGGAATTGTGTGAGAAAGTAATCAGGGAGAGTCAATTTGATATAGTGATTAAGGTGCTGGCTTACAGATAAGGAGACTGAGTTCTACCAATTTATATTAGTTTTGATTAATTCTAGGAATTGTTCACATTTGGGTTTTATTTAAATTTCTACTGACTGAAACCTCTCATTTCACTGCTTTGAGCAGGACCTTCGATTTAGTCATTTTAGTAGTGTTTGCAAAGTGTTTTATGGGTTTGATCTTAAGCAAGACTTCACTGATCAACTTGCTTTGGAGTCATTCACATGCTCAGCCCTTGTGGGAATTAAAAAAAAACTAATTAAATTATTATTGACTGGGACTAGATAAGCTTGTGCAGAGAAGAGAGTTAGTTTACTTGCTGCACTATGACCCTGTTCTGAATTGGAAGAGCTCATACTAGTTTACCTCTTTTTGCAGAAATGCACTATGTGGGAATCAGTCAAAATTAGACTGATAAGTGCAAAGATTTACCATGTAGTCCACATTTACTAGATTTGCAAACTTCATAGTAAGACACCAGGTGTTGATTAGGGCCTCAACTATCATCTTTCCTATTGCTTGCTACCTCTGAAGTTTGCTTTGTTTTGTTTTTGACCTTCATCAAGTGGGAGAATGGAAGTTTCTGAGTGATTCTAAGATTTTAACTTTGGGCAGAAGAATTGTGGAGTCCTAATATTCACCTTATATATGAAATATTAGAGTCCTTGAAGCTTGAATTTCAAAGCAGCCAATGTATGTTTGAGATATCTATAGTTTTCATTAAGATAAAATGAGCAAGGACTGTATATATTAGGTCTTGGCTCAGGATGCCTCTACCACGCTGAGATCTTGGCATACATCTTATTTCCTGCTGCGAGAGATGTCTGCCATGTGAGAAATAATGCCTTGCACATCCAGTCTGTTGTAAAATACAGAGAAAGCATGAGAGTGGAAACCATATCTGGCCAACAGGCTAACATTTGGCCATCACTGATCCAAACCAATTACAGATGGGTTTCCATCTTCTGAAGGAAATTCAGTCTTCTCTGTATTCGTGTGTGTGTGTGCGCACGTGCATTTGCATGTGTGCCTGAATCCAGGCTATGCAAAATATTTGTGTGTGCGCATGAATCCAGGCTATCCAAAATGATAAGTGATTATGAAATGTGCTAACGGATTTCAGTTGGTGATTCTACAAAGAGCTGCCAATCTAACCTTGATTGGGTCTTTTAAAAGAATTGGGAAGTTTTGCAGTTTCTCCTAGTGCTGGATCCAGATTTACTCAAAATAAAGTCATTGGAACCAGTAGTACTTGTTATTCATGACATTAATTGACTGACTGAAATATGAATTTGAATTGTTAAACTCCTTTACATTAGCACCAGAAGCTGAAGGTGTGCATGTTTACTAAAACAAGTACATGCTGCATAATTGGAAATATAAATACAAGGACAATGAAATCCAATTATTACCGTGAGTCTGCTGTAAATGTAATACAGTTTAACTCATACTCTATGAAAAGCTGGCAGACAAGCAAAACATATTGCTTCCTGCAGTCATCATTTTACATAGAGATCCGCAGAATTTAAACTGAACTAGATTAGTGGCTTTCTGAGCTAAGCAAAACTTGCCATGAAATGCCTTACAAATGTTGCACGCATAAAATTGAAAACCAAAAGTGAAGCTTAGAAACAACAACAAGTTAAGATTACTATCTGGAATAGTATCTAATTACAAGGATCACATATGTCTGAATGAAAGCCACCGCAATGAGTCGTCAGGATGAATGAACAGCCATTCTGAAGAGCTCTGGTTGATTAACTGCAGAGGATGGATGATCTGTAATATATGGAGAACATGGCTATCCATCTAACAAAGAGGATAAAAATAAATAGTGAACAGCTGCCTGTTTAGTTAACCCTGGACCATCCTGCGCACTCCAAGAGCGTGGGATCTTGCTAGAAAACAGAGGATACAATTTTGGGGGCAGATATATGCAGAACACATTAATGGATCAGAGTGAACTGACTTAAATGGGAAGCATATAAAATCTCTTTTAAAAAAGACTAAGAAGACATTGTGATACATATTAATTATCCTGAATTAGATGTAATTGGTTAATCAAAGCATTGACACTGCATTTACGGGGTGCCTTTTACATATTATTTTCAAACGGCATGGAAGAATTTCCTAAGCCACTGTGATAAAAGAAAATCCCACACCCTGTTCTAAATGTCCATAGATGAGTATGACACAATGATTGAAGTCAAGTGCATTGCTCACATCATTTCCTTGCGAGCACCTGTTCATTTTCTAATTCCCTTTGAAAGGCAGGACTTTCTGGAAATTTCTTATTATGTTGATTTCCAATGTCTCTTGAAATATTAAAAAGTAGCCAAGAAGCCATTTAAGGATCCATTAAATATTAAACACTTAAAAAAATGTTCTTGGCCACTGCAGTACAGCATCAAGCTATTGCTGCGGCCAATAATTCTTTCAAAATTAAAAACTCTTTAGTTTTACAACATAGTATCTAGTAGCCCAAAATGTCACTGTTATATATTTCCTTAAGAATTTCATTCTAATAACCATTTTGGAATGACATCCTTTGCACATTTCCAGCAAGATAATGATTATTCTAAACTCTTGTGCACAGTTCTCCCTGGAGTAATATGATTTAGAATAAATTGTTGCAAATATGAGATTGCTGAGGAATTTCAGTTATCCTGTTAGTAATGGGACTCACAGGCATGTAAGCTTGAGAATGTTGATTCAAGCCAAAACACTCCTGTGTTATTATTACAATAACAATTAAGGACACTTCAGGAACCAATATGCCAAAATACCACATGAAAGGATAGTTTAAAAGATGATCGCATTTGTTCTGGCTCACAGTACACCAGTGGGAGGGGAAAAACCTTTCCAAGATGGATATTTCTATGAATATGGACAGATGAAGAACATTGCTGGCTCCTTGCCAAACAGATGTTTATGAATGGATTGTTCAAAATGCAAGATTTGGCTGTAAGCAGAACATCTGTAAAATAAAATATTTCAACTTGATTTTTGTTGAAAAGATATGATGAAATAATAGGGCAAAATTTGTTTGTCTATTTGCCATTGTAGCTATGCCATGTTTTGTACAGTTTCAATTATTTGTACTTCTAGGGTTGAAACATTAGCCTTCTTTCCTTAATTCTCTCCTGTATACTACAGGTTTCTCCAACATTTTATGTGTTTAAGATTATGAACTTTGCCTGCCAGAATGGGTGTTGAGGTCCAGGTATCCGGAAGGCTTTCCCTTTGGCGAATGTGGCCAATAGTGGCTTCTCCAGCTTTTTAACCAACATTCCACTAGATCATTTGACAGCATTTGGAAATGCATGCATTGCTTCAAATCCAAATTAAACACTTAGTCTCTAGTGTTTACATTTTGGAGTCTTTGGATAACAATGAATGTTATAGAACAGAGTGGGAAATAGATACCAATATCTGCATTTAGAGTTCCATTGGCAGAGGCACCGGAGTCTACTTCAGCTTCAGTGTGCAAAATTGCTTAAGAGGTTAGATTTATCCTTATCCACTGTCATAATTTTAAAAACTGTCTCCCTTATTCTGAAGGGAACTCAAGGCAAGGCTGTTTCTGATTCATGCACAGTGGATTTATTAAAACTGTCTGGAAACAGGTTTGGGTGAGCACTTCAAACATTGTTCCTCAGGTCATGCTCTTTGATCCAACACCAGAATTTCAGTTGATAGGTGGAGAGGATTACCAGGGGCTTCTCACCAAAAACTTCCTTGTAGTCTATGCAGCTTTAATAGAAGAACCTGGATGTGTAGCTAGAATCAATCTAGAACCGGTTTGCAAGGCTGTTTTGCTTTGCTTTGTCTGAAAAGTAATTATTCAGATGAGAAATCCTGGCAGAAATCCTAGCTAAACAGAATACTTTTTTGAAATGTAAAGAAGTAGGAAGGATTCAGCTTTTACCGTCATTTAAAAAAAACTATTTGGGAAACACATGCATTCCTGCTTACAGTAACCATGTTGTAATGACAGTCTTTTGATTTATGACTTCATTATTCATATCTTTTTTATGATTTCCATATTTATGTGCCTGTTGGAAAGGGAGGGAGGAAGTGAGAGCCCCCAAATTGCCAAATGCGCTTTTAACAGTTCAAAGAGTGGAGAAGAGTTTCAACGTCTGCCTATATGGATTCCTATCCCCACCTCTTTTGCAGTAAGTGTGAGGGGAAAACATCTGGCAAAGCAAGTGATCTGTTTTATGATCCACTCCTTACATTAAATCAGATTGGAAGAAAAATTAGGCTTTTGCTCAAACACAGGCAAGATTTAAAATTGTGTTTAACCAATAGGAACTGAGGTTGAGCAAGCACATGGATTAATGAATGTCACAGTGGATGAATTACTTTCATAACAATACCCATTGCTTGGGTCCATCAATACCACCAATAGCAGGTTGAAGTGGATCTTTTGGAGCAATTCCTTCCAATGTTTGGATTCTCAAAACTCATGTTTTTATGTGACTGTTACACATCCCGATAATGCCTTTAGTTACAGCACCATCAAGTTTTGCTGCCCTTTATGACAGTCATTTAAATCAAGAGATGGATTACAACAAATGGAAATGTGTCAGCTGGGCTGATGGGCTTCTTGTTTAGTAAGCATTCCAAATGAATTACACACCATTCCCATAAACATATATGAAAAGGTCTTATCCAACTCTTGTTCAATCTGATCCTTTCAGATATGTTGGAATAGAAGAACTCAGAGAATTCCATTGTCCTTAGGAGAGCCAGTTAAGGCACCAGGCTAGAAACCAGGAGACTGAATGTCTATGGAGATTCTCAGTCATCCAGGCCACGGTTATCCCAAAGGTGCTTTTTAAAAGTTCTAAGTTCTAGTCCCACCTTAGGCATGAAAGCCCTCAGGGTGACTCTGGGACAGCCACTCTCTTTCAGGTCAACTCACCTCATAGGATTCTTGGAGAAAACAGGACGAGGAAGGACTATTATATACGTTCACTGCCTTCAGTTATTTATAAGAATAATAAGGCAGAATTTTTAAAATAATAATAATAATAATAATAAAAAAACAGTGTTTCGCACTCAAGTTTATCTGAAGCGCATCCAGAAGTGGTTTAGAATACAGACTCTAATTCTAAACTGAGGAAGGCTAACCTAGTTTAATTCAGTCAATATCGCTTTTCCAATTGTAAAGCAGAGTTCTTCTATCTATCTGAGATCTTTTCTAATGGGAAGTGCCATGGGTTTCAAATTGAACTATGTGCTTTCAAAGTACATGATTTGGCATCTTAAAGAAAAAGCCATCATATGAAGAAAGGATGGGGGAAATGTTTACACCAAGTGAATTGTGGAGGAATAAATCATAACAAAACAGTTGAAAATATTCCAAAAGCTCTCCAATTTTGGTTTACTTGTTACTATGAATTATAATAGCCAGTCATTATGCAGAATTCTTGTTTGTTCTTCCTAGGCTGGGAAAGGACAACTTGAATGCTGCATTTGGCCCAAACTATTACCTCTTCTATTGCTTTGTTCTGCCATCCAAGAACCTGATGCAAACATTCAGTGATGAATGGCCAAAATTGCATGATTTCTGCCATATTTTTTAAGTGAAAGGGGCAATATAAAAACAGCAAAATCCAGAATATAATAAATAGGCTAATAATTCTGCCTCTAGATATCTTTCCTTTCTTCCCATCCAGAACTAAACTTTTAAATTCCCAAAAATATTTTTAAGATCAAGTTTCACTCTCAATGCTAAAATAGGTCTGATGGAGTTCTTTCACGTTAACTGATATACATATTCAATGGAAGCTATTATTATTATAGAACAGCCTAATACAGGACTAGAAATGGAAGATGCACTGAATCTAGTATACCACGAAGGCTTGCTGAGTATTGGAGACCAAACTGGCCTACAAGAAAGACCAAATAAAGAATACAAAACAGATATAGCACAGCAAACTATGACATACCAGTACATAAAATATAGCAAGTAAAGCAGATGGCAACAAGATCTGGCAATGTCTAAGAGCAGGAAAGTTGAAGAAAGAGACCAAGGAGCTAATTCTGGCTGCACAAGACCAATCCTTAAGAAAAAAACACATACAAAGCCAGAATTAAGAAGACAGGAATGGATGGCAAAAACCATCTCTGCAAAGAAGCTGAAGAAACAGAGAACTACTAGTCAGTTGCTGCAAGAACATTGCACAAACTGACTACAAACAATGGCATGACATAGTAGCAACAATGGTATGTTGTAATATCTCCAAGAAATACCACTTGGATAATCAAGATCTTGCAAAATAATAGAAAACGAAGAATCTAAATGGCTCTTGGACTTTAGAATTCAAACAGAAAGGTACCTGCCACGTGATACCCCTTACAGCTTACATCCTATGACAATATAACACCATCAGACAGCATCTGCCTATCGCAGGTCCTTGTGAAGGAGTCAACGGGTGGATAATAATGCCAAATCCAGACTAAATATATGGCTGTCTGTGCAGCCAACAATAATAATGACACAGGTAGCAGCTGAGGAAGGTTTTTCTAGTGTGATTACTGGTGCTAGCTTGTCTTTTTTTTTTTTCGGGGCCAAAACCCCCACCTTTGAAGAGTCACCAATGTTGAAAGGATTATAAAAGGGAGAGAGGATGAACTCAGAGCAATTCAAGCAAATGCCAAGGTAGAAAAATCCAAAGATTAGGAATTTCCATAATAGCCTTTGAGTAAAACAGAATACCTTGTAGCAGACAGTTCCAGGTATAATTTTTAACACTGTTATAGAATAAGAATAAGTTATTCTTTATCTGGACTGAACTAGCATGGTTTTTCCAGGACTTCTTATAGTATTTTTTCCAGCTGATCTTTTTATGAAACTCAACTGAGAAGGTGTCATTTTACAGTAAGCTACTTTCTCCTCTCCAAATTTGATTTGCTTCCAGACTTAATAGGTTTCAGCTTTGGACAAGTATACAGTCCTGTTCATGATAGGTGATGGGTACTTCCAATCTAATAAATATACTTATGTATTTATATTATAGCTATGTTAAGGGAAGCCTATGTGAAGTGATACATGAGCCACATAATAGGCCTTAACGGAACCAATTTTGCTTACTAGACATAAAGACATTTGTGATTTAAAGTCAGTCCTAATATTACATTTTTGTTTAGTCACTGATACAAAAATCAAAGCAAGACAACATCAATAACAATATACTGTAAGTACAAACCTTAACATTCTATCAGTAGCCCTTGTTTTGGAAGATCCCAGCTGAACATTACGTGCCCTCAAAGAAAGTTGGCAACTTTCAAAATGATTCAAGTTAATCAGAAAAAGACAAAACTATGTCAGATTGGCCTTGATAGTTCATGGGAGAAGGAGGTAATACTCTAAACCAATCTTTACATAGCACTTTCTATATAGAATGTAGGCTGCTGTTTCATAGCCACTCTGAGAAGTTTATATGAATATGGTAACTTCGTATCTTTGAAAGGAGATTGTCCAAGAAAGCATATGTGCTAATAAAAATCATTCTGCAATATTTGGCATAATACATTGATTTATGGACCTAGTTAGCTTTTGCTGTAAATCTGGGCACCTAAACACACTGAGCTTGTTATTCTCCTCTGATCATTTTGATGAACTGTATCTAGGATCCTTTGACTAAGCTCCAGTTTAGTATGATCATAAATCATTGTGCTTAAGAGAACCTAAAGAGAAGTCATACTGGAACAATTTCTTCTCCCACAGCCTTTGAGCCTTTGAGATTATGAAAATTTACATTCCAAATTGAGGGGTGCAAAACTCCACAGATAGAAATTTAACTTTAGCCAAAGATTAATCTTTCTTGCCTGGACTCAGTACAAATTCAATCAGCATGCAATGTGGAAAAAACTGTATTTAAGATGAATCAGGAAACCTAGAAGAATTATTGTTAAAACTAAACTGATTCTAAAAGGCTAACTTTGTTATAGCAACCCAACACACAAGATCTGGTTGACAAAATCTTAATTGCTTCAAAGCTTCTCTATGTTGAAAAAAATATTGGATGGCAGTTGCAATCCTTTGGGCAGTTAGTACCACATAAACTAAATGTTCACTGGGTGATACCAAAAACTGGAGGATAAGATCAAGGTAGTTGATTGAATTTGCTCCAGCCTTTAAGAAACATTTGCAATTTCAGTTTCAAGGATGCTGACTTTTCCCACCTAGCTGACCTTTATTTTCCTTTATTGGGCTCTTTATTTTCTTCTTTTCCTTGGGAAGGTGTCCTTTCTCCTGTGGTCTTTCCCATTCATTATGTTTTGACTTAAATACTTGTTTTAGAAATAGGTACAGCATTTGTTTTCTGAAAGATATCCTCTAATCACCCCAGACACACCATAGTTTTTGATCAGCACAAAATATTGGCTAGACATCTACCTGAATGACACAGTTTTTCATACTTTTTCTATCTGATGTTCATCATATGCACCTATGATTTGCATGAACTATGGGGAAGAAGAACAGGCCCCCTTGTAATACTTGTTGATTCTTGAATCTGTATAATTATGTGCCATGAGCTACATGCCCCAAATGGGTGACATTTTTAAGATACTAAGTCAGAAGGTCAGTGTAATTTTGTCCAATAGCTCAATTAATAGAAAAGTAAAAATGGAAAACCAAAGTACTGAAACATCTCTTGGGACAGTATTTTAACTGTTTTTATTTCCTTGAATGAAAAATATCAGTCCACTTTACCATTTGCCGCCTCGAGTTCCCCAAATGGGTGAAGAGAGGTGGGATATAGTAATAGAAATATTTCATTTTTGAGGTACATTAATTGGTTGCCATCAGAAGAGCTTGGCGTAGTATCAGTTAGGCCAAGAAATAGTCAGTGAGGCCACAGATTTCTTACTTGTGTACTTTTAAACAAAAGCACTAGAGGGAACACCAACAGCCTGCACGTGCAAAAACCCTGCAACATTAAAATTGTTATTAAATTCTTTGCCTCTCATTCTCTCTCTCTCTCTCTCTCTCTTCTTATCATGCCATGATTCTACATAACCTCCATAAACTCAGCTCGCATGTTGTGAAGACCAATATTTAATTCCCTTCATAAAGACATGTGTGTAGGCTTTTGATTCCTAGAAAAATCTTCAGAGAGATTATATTTTAGAAACTTGTAAAAAAAAAACCCACCCCAAACCAAGGGTAAATCTTGTCTACTCTAGCTATTTCCTTTAATTTAATCTGTTTCCTTCTAAAAAGAAAATCTCCAGCTATAAAGTGTGTGGGGTTATAGTGACAGCCTGTGGCAAAATAGAAGAATTTCAATACTTTAATCCTATCGATTTTCATTTGCTTTTGATCTCCTTCATTCTTCCTGCTTGTCAGGAAAGATGAAGATAGGGGAATTTCAACCTAACTCCACTTATCACTACATAGACAACTCTTCATAAGCAGTGGCAGAGAGAGGGAGAGGAAGAAGGCTTAGTTTCCCTCACACAATTTCTTCTGATTGCAATGGATGGATCTTGGGCCTGAAAGCTGCCAAGCAGAGAATCAAACTGTGCACATCCGCAAGGTAATAGTTAATGGAAGGAACTACAACATTGCCAGGGAGACCCAAGCAATCTTTTCCCATAGTGCTTGCACTGTATTCTAATTAGCTGATTGCCACTGTTGCCACTGTAATTTTCGATATTTTTCACACACACAAAAATGCATAAATACTGCAATCCTTTTAAGTACTTAGAAAATCATTGCAGCTTTTAGTTCCCATTAGGAATTCAGGCTACTTTCTATTCTGCTTATTTTTAACTTCTATGAATAAAATTTCTTGGATATTAGCAGCGAGGGAAATTTGGGATATGAAAGAAATTTGCCCCTGATTGTTATGGAAGTGGATTTTCAAGATTTTTTGGGGGGCGGGGAATACTTTGTCCATAGCATAGAAGATAACATTGAATTGGGTCTTCTATCATTCCTCCTTTGGTTGAAAATGTATATTGGAACCAGCTACCTGTGGAGATCAGAACCATTCCTAATCTGTTGGCCTTCCGCAGAGCCACTAAGACCTGGCTCTGTCGGCGGGC
>JANHGC010004278.1:121125-140996 GCA_027560395.1 Boaedon fuliginosus | reverse complement strand
AATATTGTCTTTATTGTATCCATTTTATTGTATCCATTTTAACTGCTGTAAGCCGCCTCGAGTTCCCCTTGACCAGGAAAGAGAGGCGGGGTATAAATCCAATAAAAACAATAAATAAATAAAATAAATAAATAAATAAATAAATATTGTACCTGTACATGGATATAACTTCATTTGTGAGTGATGCAAATGAAACAGATACCCTTTTCAACCAACCCATAATCCTACCTTTGATGTTTTAATCCATCCGGCTATTATGCATGTATTCTCTCTTCATCTCTGTTTCCTAGCCAGAGAAAATGTTGGCCCAACTTACTGATTTATTGTCCATTCTGTCCCAGCCACTGCTTCATTTATTACATACTTGTACTTTCTCACATGAACTTTCTCTATATGAAACCACTAGGTGAGATCATTCGAGGGTTCGGGGTGCAGTATCATCAGTAGCTAATGATACTCAATTGTTTATCTCCACCCTGAACCAACCCAACGATGCCGCTGAAGTGATGTCCCAGTACCTGAGGGCTGTGGGGGTCTGGATGGGACCACAGGCTCAAACTTAACCCTGACAAGACTGAGTGGCTCTGGGTCCCTACTTCTCGGACCATCCAACATTTGACATTGTTGGAAATAGAGGGGGAGGTGTTGACCCGCTCTGAGAGGGTTCGTGATTTGGGGTTCCTTCTGGATCCATAGCTAAAATTAGAAGATCATTTGATGGCTGTAGCCAGAGGGACCTTTGCCCAGGTTTGTCTGGTGCACCAGTTGCGTCCCTTTCTGGAACAAGAAGCATTACTCACAGTCACTCATGTTCTCATCACCTCATGGCTAGATTACTGCAATGCTCTCTACTTGGGACTGCCCTTGAAAAGTATTCAGAAGCTTCAACTGGTCCAGAATGCGGCGAGTAGTCATGGGGGTTCCTTGATATTCCCATGTCACACCACTCTTACGCGACTTGTACTGGATCCCAGTAGGCTTCCCAGTCCAATTCAAGGTGCTGGTCATTACCTTTAAAGCCCTACATGGCATTGAACTGGGTTACCTTCGAGACCGCCTTCTGCCACCATTTGCATCCCAGCACCCCGTGAGGTCGCATAGCGTAGGCTTCCTCTGGATACCATCGGCCAGGCAATGTTGCCTGGCAATCCCATGGAGGAGGACCTTCTCCGCAGCGGCCCCTACCCTCTGTAATGATCTACCACTGGAGCTCTGGAGTGTCCCAGACTTATGAACCTTCCACAAAGCACCTGGCTGTTCCGGCGAGCCAGATTAGATTAACCCACCAATATTTGTAATTTTAGGGGGATTTTAAATGTTTGTACAATACATGTTGCTTATTATGTTGTGAGCCACCCTGAGTCCTGCGGGATTGGGTGGCATACAAATTATATAATGCATGGATCCAGCCTCTTCCTCTTCCTCCAGTTATATACATTAATGTCTTTCTACCTGACCACCACTTGCCTCAATCTCTTCTTCTACCTATCCTGTGTACCAGCTGCTCACTTATAAACCAATCACATATACAGTCAGCTTCTTATACCTATTTGTAACCCAAACACATACATTCTGACCAAAGAGAATATTTCTATCAATCTGCATTGAAAACGAATTGATGGGTTTTCCACATTCTGAGCTTTTGCAAAAAAAAAATGTATGGAATTATAAATGGTTAATTTATCTATAGTATATATTATCTTGTTGATGTTATTTGGCTATACATCTCACTGTAAATATCCTATAGGTGCTTACTACATGTACACATGATTTTTAAAATTTATTATTGGGGCGAGGCAGTTTAATTCTTGCCTTCATTGAACCTATCATGAGTTTTTCAGATGAGATCTTCTCTAAGGTTTTTATTATCTAAAATAAAATCATGGGATGTTCTCTTTGATCCTCTATCAATTTAGGTTGATTAATTAGTAACCTATCTTACAAGTTTGGGGCATTCTTTCCATAAAAGGCTTAGTAGTGGCATTTGGCCTATTGAATATGAAATACATTCTTGAGCAACGTTCTTCCAATTGGCGAGGCAACAATCTTCTATCTCACCACGAAGGCAGCAAACTTTGCTCATATAATAATAACATGCTGGCAATTTTTCATTCTTGAAATGTCTGTGCTAGGCTGGGTTTTCTTCTTCTCCTTCTCCTCCCACTCCTGAGCAATGGAACTAAAAAAAGAAAGGGGAGGATCTATATTCTATCTAGATTCTGCCCAATTTAATCAAATAAATCTTGTTTAAAGCAATGCAGAATGAATCACAGATGGACTCGCCCTTTTGCAGGTTGCAGAAATCACCATTTATAGTTCGTTTAATTTATCAAAGGCAGGGGAGAAGAATTAAGACACCCCTTTGCTCTTTTGCAGTAATAATCAGAACCAGTCTATGTGGCAATCCAATTTACTCTAAATATATAATGATAGTTGCAACAAGGAATATATGACCTCTTTGGAAGCCACTAACAGTGTTGGTGAGCTTTTATAAAACTGGGCTTAATTTTAAAAAAGTGTTATATTCAGCATGGTGGCTGGCGAATTTAAGCATCTGGTTCTCATATCTGAAGCAAAGATGGCAAACACATGCTTTACCTTTTTGACTAACCTTTCATAAAATCACTCTTCCTTGCTATAGAGGAAACTTTTTTCTGATTACATACTTTTAAATATGAGGAAGGAACTTCTCAGAGGACGCTCAACATATGAAGGAAATGCTAAGGAAGCAAACAAATTTGTGAGTTTCACAAGATCACCTTTTTTTATTTATCAAAGTTTCTTCAAATTCTCAAGGAACACACAACAAGAGAAATGCAGAGTATAAAATGTAATAAAATTAATGCAATTAAAAGCAAACCAAAATTACAATTATTTAAATACTTAAAAATTAAATACTGGGAGAACAGGAGGAGCCAAACGTATCTCTTTGAAAAGCATAAATCATAAATCCGATCCCCTATGCCCAGATAAGCAGGACTAACACTAAACAGAAAACAATACCCTAATCAAGGAACTACCAAGAAGAAAACCACACTGCCACTAATCCTGGTAGGGCAGGCTACGGTATACAAATAGTTGCAGCCAGTCCACCCTCACATCTGATTGTATATACGTAAACAGTGAGTAAACCCCACAGAGAATACTAATGATGATGTTATCTAGTTGGGCAATGAAACATCTGCAAGCAAAAAAACAAGCTCAGAGAGGACTCCAACTTTCAATGGAGGAGATGCTGTGCAGCACTGAAAAGGACCACAAGTCAGGTGTGTGGGAATACAATCAAGGCAAAGAAGTGATTCTTCTTCACTACACTCACAACAAAAGAATAGGTTTTCTTTTGCCAAATAATAGATCTAGATTCATGTTGGCCAGACACAACTGGAATCAGTTTATGACTGTCATGGTAGACTTCATATTCTGAGCTTTTTTCTGACTGGGCAATCAAATCACAGATAGTGGAATCCTGCAAGACAAGAAATCTAATGTAATCCAGATATTACACCAAAAGGGTCCCTAGATTTTTGTCCCACTTATGCAAATTGCATTTGCAAACACTCAAAATGGTCTAATGGAGATCCTGGTCAGTGAGAGTCCCTTATAGATCACAGCTACATCTTATTTATTTTATTTATTTATTTGATTTATATCCCGCCTCTCTTCACCCAATTTGGGGAACTCGAGGCGGCCCTCTGTCATCTTGCCCTCTGTCCCCAACATGCCACATCACCGAATATTCTGACTGATAGAACTCTCTGCCAATTCAAAGCTTCCATTCTGCTGCATTCAGCCTTAGCGAATCCTAGAAAGTGACTTGGCATTTTTTTTAAAAAAGGGATCTTTAGGCTGGAGGCTCACCTTCACTGTCACCTAGATTTTCTTGGTTATGTAGACTTCTAAAAGAAAGCTGGGAAATCCACCACCTTCCTTTCCCTGCAATGGCCAAGTTGTAGCCTTCTGTCATACTGTATCTCCCCTGCCTCTTATTACAGAATAGCCAAGCATCATTCCCCAATTTCTCACTGTCTTTCTCACACATCCCATGGTGCCAGGCAACACTTAATAAAAGCCTCATTTTCCAATTATTCAAGGAGAGATATAATTGGAACAGGCTATAGCTTGATGAATTCTTCACACATTGCTGGTTGCCTGATTTTGGCCCTCAGCCCAAAGTACAGGAAACAGATTCAGTTTTTAAGGTGGTGAAGTGCAAGTCTAGCTTCATAGCAGTCTCTCCTTTGGATTAGAGTGACTTTAGGCAGGTTACTATATGAGTTGGCATAGTTATGAGGATAAAGAATCTTCTTTGTTTTTTCTCCAAATATTCACTCTGATTCTCCCCACGTTGGTGGAGGCAGCACTTTATGATTTGATGTGATTATATCATTAGAGTATTGATACCATATATTCATGTTTGGGTTAATCTGAAAGTATTTTTGAAGACTGAAACTTGTCTTCAGTATGGACTCATAAATATATATGCATAATCATGCTCAATTTCTATACAAGATATAATAGAGGTAATTGCATACTCTCCACTGAGTATTTACAAATTGTTGACTTTCTGAGTCACCTTTCTTCAATGAAAAGCCAAATCCAATCTGTACCCTTCTTTCCCTTCCTAATTGCTAACATCTGCTTTCTAAAGACTATTTCACATGTTTTTCAGAAGAAATCAAAAGAAGCATACTTTAATACCTAGTTTATTCCCCATAGTTCTTGAATTATGCAGGTATGTAAGTGTGCGGGGGGTATGTGTTAAGCATATAGTTGTACATATAACCCTGAAAATAATTCTCAGAATCTGAATTAAAAAAAAAAGTTATGAGAAAATGCTAGAAAGGAAGTTAAAGAATTTTATAAAATCTGATGCAGATCCAGAATATCTTCAGAAAGCTCTTTTCCTTGGCTTCCCTAGAACTGTGAAGGCATCTAAAATTTTACAACTATAAAAAGCTATTTTGAGTTGCCTCACCTGTGAGATGAAAATGAAACGATGAGACGTGTCATTAAAAAAAATGGTATTAAGGTTAAAAGATGTGTGGATTCACTAAAAACATTTATCCAAAGGTGTGTAAAGGGCGCAAAACAGCAGACATTGCTCAGTGTCCAGTATTTTATGTTGGAACAAACAAACATCCAAATTTGATAGCTACATTAATAGTTCTGAATTGACAGTGACTGGAGGAACTTCTATGAAAATGTCAATTCAGTGTAAAATCAAAAGACACATATCCATGCATGGAACATTACGAACATTAAGACTCTAGAACTGCAGATCACATTTGCGGTATTGAGTATACCAGTTGCCTTTCAGTTGCCATACTTAAAACGAAAATTATCAAGTTAGAAAACAATGGAGAACTTTAGAAGAAAGGAAGTGTGTAACATGAATAGAAAGCAGTTCTCCCTCTCCTACAACATTAGAATTTGAGGGCATCCATTAAAACTACATCAGGGGTGTCAAACTCAAGGCTCATGGGCTGGGTCTGGCCCATGGGGTACTTAGATCTCGCCTGCGGGGCCGCCCTAAAAACAGCGGAAGACCGGCCAACTGTGCCCCTGCCAGCGAAAATGGAGCTCGGCCTCCTGAGCTCCGTTTTCTCTGGCAAATGGTTGCAGGAAGCCTTCGCACCCGAAAATGGAGCTCAGGAGCCCTTTTTCACTGGCAGAGTGCTCGGGTGCCAACAGGCACTGACATGAGTGATGTCTAGCTGGCCATGGCCACACTGGCCATGCTCACCACAGCCTCCAAGGTCAAACACAACCCTGATGCAGCCGTCAATGAGACTGATAATAACTCATTATTAGCTGTACCATTGTTAAAGTACAGATAAGTACAGCTTTCCCTTTAATTCAACAGTGTTCAAAAAAGCAAAGCAAAGCAAAGCAAAGAAAAATGGTTCTTATTGTGTATTAGCAAAGGTGATTGACTAAAGCAAGTAAAAAATTTCACAAATTCATCTGGGTCAAAACAGCTCTCGGAGCAAGGCTGTAGGAAGAGTGAGTGGAATGATAGGTCTCATTAATTTTATCAAAAGTGGCTTTCAGTTTGCACTTATGCAAATACAATTCTGTTGTCTGCTAAAATCTAGATAGGTTTACTTAGAAAGAGATAGATTCAGATTTATTTTACCATTCTCTTTTGAACTGGCTCGTCCTTTCCCACTATCTACCTCTTTTTATCCTCTTGCTTTATGAATACCTAGTATATTTGGCTGAAATGTCTAGGTAATATTTGGTCTCTGTACAAGTGGTCCTCAACTTATTTGAGCCCAAAATTTTATATTGTTAAGTGACAAATTTGTTAAATGGGCTTTGCCCCATTTTACAACTTTTCTTGTCACATTTGTTAAGTGAATCACTGAAGTTCTTAAATTAGTAACATGGTTGTTAAGTGAATCTGGGTTCCCCACTGCCTTTGCTTGTCAGAAGGTCTCAAAAGAGGATCACATGTCCCCAGGATACTGCAACCATTTTAAATACGAACCAGCTGTCAAGCATCCAAATATATATCATGTGACCATGGGGATGCTGCAATGGTCTTAAGTGTGAAAAATGGTCATAAGTCATTTTTTTCAGTGCTGTTGTAACTTCGAATGGTCACTAAATGAATAGTAAGTCAAGGACTACCTGTTTTTCAGTCCCTTCCTTTCATTTTTTTCAGATCAACTCTTTTCCCCAAAATTGAAAGCAAATGCTACTTCCTTATTTCTGTCTAAATTTTCCTAAATGAGTTTTCTTCTTTATTACATGTTGGTCCTAATCTCAGGTGATGTGCTTTCTATTGCATTATTGCTTATAAAAATATATGCATCTTTCTTTATTTCATAATAGAACATATAAAGAGTAGCAATAATACATTTCTCAGATTTAATATATATACATACATATATACAGCAAAAACAGTGCATAATACTTCCTTCCAAGAAGAAGCTAACCTTGCCACTAAGTCATGCCTATAAGCCTGCCAGGCCAAGAAAGCAAGTGTCATGGAGGGCTCTTTGATCTTTAGTTAGAGCTTAACTTTTAAACAATTTCAGTTTTGCTATTGTTATTTGTTTGTTTTTAAACTGGAGTAGGATACTTTCTGCACTGATTCAGTGCAACATTTCTGTTTATCAGCCCCTCCCGCATGGCTTGGAGACTATGTAGCTCGGAGGATTTTCTTATCCATAATATTTCTGCTTTAAAAGAGGACCAAGAGAAATATTTCAAAAGTTTTATTGTGGTGTGCCTTGAAGCAAACCAATTGGATTTTTCCAACATTAGTGTCCTCTAAATGATGTACTAACCCTCATATTTTTATCCAGTTCAACCCAAGAATGTAGTGTATTTCTAATTGTACTGGCTAGAGAAGAAACCATTTGTCCCTGACATATCACCTTTTCTTTCTCTTTGTAGAAATACTTTCACCCTTGGAAATCACCTTCCTATAAGTTTCCTTATTTCACATTATGTTGTCCAAAACCGGCTGGGAAGAGAAACTGGCAAACCAGCCTAGACAAACTCAAGCAGAGTCCAAGAACTGGACAAAAGCATCAAGACTGCTTCATTCTTCCTGCAGTGCCCTGACTGGTAGGTGTTTTCTTCTTGTTGGGGATATGCTGAAGGGGAATAACAGCATATCAGACATACCAATCATACCAGCCATACAGTCAGCATGCTTATAAACAACTGGCACGCTCTCAAATGAAGACAATGCAACTCAGCAGGAATTTGTAACAGATGCCCCAGAAGCAAGACAGCCATTGCCAATGCAGATTTCTCAGCCCTGACTTCATAGCCTTCATTGTGTCTATGGCAGAGTATACTTCTGATTTCCATGTTGACGTCTTTTGCAAATCCCTATTCATATGACTAAAAGAGCTGATCATTATAAATTCCTAGTTTAGAAAATAAAGCCAATTGGGTCTGCAATATACTGTATGGAACAAGCTACTATTCCCCAATTTTTTTCCAGTTCAGGCTCAAAAAGATGACAGAGGGTCACTGAAGATGCCTCCACCTATTCATCACATATTTTTATTCTTTCTCCATCCACAGTGTAGGAAGGGGTGGGAGAAGGACCTGTTCCTTTCCCTTTTTCTCATTGATCAATTCTGTAGCCATATGTTTAGGCCTTATTGCTCCTTCTGTGCGACCAAAGAGATGTGCCAGAATTAGAGGGGAAGGGAACTCTTTTTTTTCCCCTGCCCATTGCTGGAAAAGCAACAGCACAAATTATGGAAATGGGTGTGAGGTGATGGTGGTAGCTGGGCAGTACTATATAGGGAATAGACTAGGGGTGTCAAACTTGATTGCATTGAGGGCTGCATCAGGCTGGTATTTGACCTCAGAGGGGTGAGGGTGTGTGGCTGGGGTTGGTGTAGTCAGGGTGGCCATGGCCAGCTCAATGTCACTTGTGTCAGGGGCACCTGTGGTGGCCTGGGTGGGCCTGGGGCATCCTCCTGCAGCTCTCTGCCAGCGAAAACGGAGCATGGCAGAGGCACCACGGGCCGGTCCTTTGCTACTTCCAGGGTGGCCCCATGGGCCAGATCTAAGCACCCCATGGACTGGATCCGGCCCATGGGCCTTGAGTTTGAGATCCCTGAAATAGACCATCTTAGGTCTCCAAAAATGTTGATTTTTCCACCATCATGGATACCAAAACAGGCTCAATATTATTCTGGAATAACTTTCTATAAATTGTCAGAAACTTTTCTGTGTGCTTTAAGAGCAGAGCCTGGCTTTCAATGGAATCAGAAGGCTCTCTGTCTAATGAGAATCAAAGTAACTTAACTTTGGGGGATTTGTTTACATTTTTTCACTTCAGATCTGATCTGAGCAGAACAGTAAAGGTCTAGCGTTCCATTTCATTCTGTTTAATTTGCACTCTAGAGATATAAGTTAATAATAAAGATTTAGCAAGGTCAAATTTGATACTTTAAATAAAAAGGAGAAAGGCAATGTTTTCTTGATTTTCCATCATAAAATTGCCCTGCTGACCCTGATCAAGCAGTTGACATAAGGAAGATGAGGAGGAGGTATTACAAAGCAGTTTTGATAAACGATAGAGCTCTTTTCATCTTAGTTTTGTTGTGCTTGAATCCTTAGGTTATCAGCATGCCTCCGAACATAGAGAAGCAATGACTGATTATTCCTTTAGTGTGAACTGTACAGAAAGAATGAAAAATAAATACTGACACTTGTTTCTTAATCATCGCTGGTTTGCAGCAGAAAGTTGTAAATCTATTGGTCCGATTGCTTTTTCCTCCATTGTCTCATCCTGTGCCGCTCTTTTTATGTGTAATAATTACAAACATCTGCTTTCTGATCTTGGACTGAGTAGAATTGCAGAAGCACTTTCTATTCAGAAGAATTGCAACAGCTGTTTTATTTAGCCTTGGGCAGCACTTCCTGTTCAGTCTACAGCTGTCTTCCTGTGTCCAATTTAGGTATGAGACTTTCTCTCTTTCTGTCTTTCTCTCTTTCAAAACCTTTTGCATTACATCAGGAAAGGAAAGGAAAGAACTAACCCAGATTCTGTTGAATATAATTTCCAGTGGAGGATAGTAGCAATCACTTAATCACATCTCCAGCAATAGTAATACACTAACTATATCTAGTAATTATACATCACGTATATTTGCACAATATTTATTTATTTATTTTATTTTATTTATGCCCCACCTCATTTCCCCGGTCAGCATAAAAATTAAGCTGTATTAATTTTAATCTTGTTTTCTCTTAATGTTTTATAAATCCAGCCTATTTGGTTTCCTTATAGTGCAATGTATATTGCAAACTTAGAAGCTTACCCATTGAAAGAAGGCGTTGTGGGTTGTTTGTGATCATGAAATGATCCCTTTTCTGAATGAAGGTTGCAGAGATGCAGCTCCACAAAGGCAATAACAGGTCTGTAATTTGGACGAGAAGATCATTGTAATCCCACGGAGGGAACAATTGATAGGGGCGATGGCTTCAAGTGTAATTCTAAATCAGTGGTACATAAAAGCAAAATACTTGGGAGAGGAATAAGTGAAAAGGCAAAGCTAAGTAGCAGATATTTTTAAAAAATGTTTAACAAATTAAAAAAATACAAATCAATGCAAAGTAAAGAAGGAAGAAAGAAAAAAATGAATAAAAAAGAAAGCTAAAAGCACAAAAGAAAAAGAACAAGTAAAAGAAATAGGAAAAAAGGTACAAAGATAAAAAGTTGCTTCCAATCTTCTTCATAGCAGTTATAAGTACAATTTTAAATTTACGTACCTTGTTTTTTAAAAGTTACATGATAACTCTCTTCTTTACATAATCTATCATGTCTAATTATCAAAAATATAAATCATAAATTCATGTTTTTTCCTGTTTTATGCAATAAGTCCAGAGGGGGGTCCCAGTCAGGACTAAACTGCCTGTCTTTTGTCTTTTTCCTAACGGCAAGGCCAAAGAGTTGTTGGACAACTGGTCAACCCTTCCCAATGGAGAAAATATTGAGAAGATTTGAAAAAGACAACTTAATGCAGACAAACAGAAACAATTAGCTTTGCTCTCCTTGAGCGACAGATTGCAAGGAGCAGCTGGGAGTTTTCCCAAAGCACCAAATTTTTAAGGTTAATGACAAAAATTAGTTTCACTTCTTTAATGTCCTAATGTGTATTAAGCTGAAAAATCAGGGCTTCTTCTTACATTAATTCCTGCTGATGTTAATTCCTGTGGATCAGATTTTTCTTTGTCCTCTTAAAAGACTTGCCCTCCAGTTAAGCCTTTCCTCTAGCTTTTCCTTAAGCCTTCACCGAGATGCAGTTTCCATGCTCCAAGCTTGCATTTGGATTCTGGAGAGAAAGCAAAATAATAATCTCCCTTCTCTTCCCGCTATCCACAACCTGACTATATTTAGCTGGTATGGTTCTTTAGAAAAATAAAAGAGACATCAACTTAGCAATTCATGTAAATATACAGCCAAGCTCACTGCCAGGAAATATTGGTATAGTTAATATGTTTCCAGGAAATCTTATGCATGTTGACTTAGAAATAAGGTTTCCCCCGCCTCCTTCTTATTCCATGGTGTTTTACCCCATGTAAGTGGGTTGGCTTGCAGGTTTGACTGGTATGAGAGCAATGTGCTCTATATTTTCTCCTTATGTTGCCTGATGAAAAAGAATGATTGGCTTTTGAAAGAAAGGTCTCAAAATTATACACGGGAAAGATCTGAATTATTTCCAAAGGGAGAAGGACCAAGCATTGTACCTACAATCCTGTGTAAAATGTTTCAAGAGTACATAGGATGTCTGAGTAAGATCCTCATTCAGTTGAATGAAAATAAAGCATACCAAAAGACATGCAAAACAGTGAATAGAATACCAATAAAAGAGAATATTTTTAACTTGGGGTTGAAATGAGGGGTCCCTGGTGCTCTTTGAGCTTGGTTGCCTTCTTGCAGATGTTTCATTACCCAAGCTAGGTCATATCATCAGTGCTAGTAACGAGTGGGGTTTGCTCACATTGTCCTTCTCTCTTGGGGGGCCTGTCATCTTTCCATGTATCAGGAATTATGTCTGGCTTTCTTTTGTATAAATATGAGCTTTCTGTGAAGTATGTTTTGATTCTGACCTTTTAAATTCCTGTTTCTAATGGCTATTTAAAATATTAGCCTTAGGACATTTTCCCCAAGATAATCTTGTTCGAAAGATTTACACCAATGCCCGTTTTAGTACTGTTCTGTATTTTATATTTTCTACTAGCTAATGACCCGATGTTGCCGGAGTATTTTTTTATGGGGCGGCCATCTTCCTTCATTCCTTCCTTCCTCACTTCTCTTTCCCTCTGTCTCCCTTCTTCCCTTCCTTTCTCCCTCCCTGCCTGCTGAAGCCTTCAGTTCCCAGCGTTCTATGCCTGATTTGCAAGCCTTCCCTCTCTTGGCTGGAGAGCTTCAGCCCTCAGTAGATCTTGGCAGTTAAATGTTGAGGGGCGGGGGAGGTCCACTTTGGCACCAAATTTGGGGGTAAAGCACCCAAAACCCCATTCATGACACCCACAGTGTTTGTTAGGGGTGGGTGAGATATCTGTGTGGAAAGTTTGGTTGAAATTGGTCCAGCTGTAAAAGACTGCATACGGAACATACACACACACACAGTCTCTTTTATAGATATAGATTCTGATATGACCTAATGGCTAATCAGTGAAGTAGTACTAACTACTTTATAGTTTATCTGAAAGTATGTTGATTTTAAAAAAAACTAAATCTAATTTGAGCATAAACAAAGTTAGTTGCATTGACATTGAAATTATATGCAGATCTATCAAGAAATAAGTCCTTTTATATTCTCAAATAAATCAATTTAGAATTTAGCTTTCACGCTCACTGATTTTCCTCACACAAAAAGAGAAATAATTTACTATTATATTGTATACGGCAACATCTGAGCAATTGGATTCCTGACCGAACACTACTAAGAGCCTTTATTAGGACTTACCTAGCATTCTTACTTTTCCACACTTATTGCATCCACGGATTACCACCCAGCCACCCTGTTTAGGGTAACTCATTCCCTCCTCAAACTGGAGGGGATTGAGGAACCTTTACAGGGTAGAGCACAGTTTCTGTTGGATAAAATCGCTTAGATTCGGATGGACCTGGACTCTAGCTGGACAGGATCCACTGAGGTGATTGGGGCAAGTCTTCGTCCCGTTAAATGTGAAGAGTTTGCTCCTATGGGCTCTGATGATGTGGACAAAGCCGTGGGTGCAATGAACGCTCCACCTGTTCATTGGACCCGTGCCCTTCCTGACTGGTATCAACCGGCCGGGAGGTGACACATAGCTGGCTCCAGGTGGTAATCAACGCTTCTTTGAGAGACGGATACTTCCCACCATCCTTGAAGGAGGTGGTGGTGAGGCCCCTCCTCAAGAACCCTTCCCTGGACCCGCCTGATTTAAAAAACTTTCATCTGATCTCCAACCTTTCGTTTTTGGGGAAGGTTATTGAGAAGGTGGTGGTGCTTCAACTCCTACGGACCTTGAAGGAAACTGATTATCTGGATCCTCTTCAGTCTGGTTTCAGGCCTGGTTACAGCACCAAGATGGCATTGGTCGCACTGGTGGATGATCTCTGGTGGGCCCAGGATGGGGGAGCTTCCTCTATCCTGTTGCTTCTTGACCTCTCAGTGGATTTCGATACATTGATCATGGTATCCTTCTGGGGCAGCTTGAAGGATTGGGAGTGGGGGGCATCGTTTTACAGTGGTTCATCTATCTCTCGGGCCACTCACAGTAAGTGTTGGTAGAAGGCAGAGATCTGACCTGAGGCCCCTGCTTTGTGGGGTGCCCCAGGGTTCAGTTCTCTCGCTCCTATTTAATATCTACATGAAACCCCTGGGTGAGATCATCTGACGGCATGCTGATGATACCCAATTATGCATTTCTGCCCCGGGCTGAACCTGTGATGCCATCAAGGTGCCTGGAGGCTGTGAGGATCTGGATGGGGACCAACAGGCTCAGACTCAACCCCGACCAGACTGAGTGGCTTTGGATGTTGCCTCCACGTGGTCCAGTTGATTGTCCATCGCTAATGCTGGGGGGGGGGGATTGACCCCCTCAGAATGGGTGCACAACTTGGAAGTTCTCCTGCATCCACAGCTGCAATTGGAACATCATTTGGCAGCTGCAACCAGGAGAACTTATGCACAGGTCCCCCTACTGCACCAGGTTGCACCCCTTTCTGGACCAGGAGGCTCTCCTTACTGTCACTCATGCCCTTGTAACCTCTTGGTTGGATTACTGTAACACAGTCTACATGGGGTTGCCCTTGAAGAACACTTGGAAGCTCCAATTGGTCCAGAATGCAGCCAAGTGAGTGATTAAGGGTGTGCCTTGGCGCACCCATATAACACCTCTCCTCCGTGAGCTGCACTGGCTCCCAAGTCTTCTGGTTCCAATTTAAAGTGCTAGTGACAACTTTTAAAGCCTTCATGGCTTAGGAGTGGGGTACCTTCGAGACCGTCTTCTTCCACTGCATGCCTCCCAGCGCCCAGTTAGATCTCACAGGTCCTGTCAGCTAAACAGGCTGGCGGGCCCGTGGACGAAGGCCTTCTCTGTGGCAGCACCGGCCCTCTGGAATCAGCTCCCCATAGAGATCTGGATCATCCCTTATCTGCTTGCCTTCCACCGGGCTGTGAAGACCTGGCTCTGCCAGCAGGCTTGGAATGACTCCCTTGTATGAATGGTTGTACGCTTGTTTTGAATGGTTGTGTTTTAATGGTGTTTAAGCTGTGTAGATTTTATTGTTAGCCTTTTTTATGATGTTTATTGTATTTTTAAATATGTTATTGGCCGTCTCGTGTTCCCCTTTTTTTTGTTTTGTAATAATTTTTTATTGTTTTCCAAAATTATAAACATAAACAACATATATTCCAACCATTCTGGTGTTTCCAGGGTTATATCTTTTTGATCTCCTATCCCTTATAGCATCTATTTATTCTATCTGTTAATATTTAAAAACAATCATTAGAAAAAGAAAGGGAAAAGAAACAAAAAGAGAAGCATAAAGGGGAAGGGGTAGAGATAAGAAAAAAAGGAATACAATATAACTAAAAACTTATATCATTGCCCCTCCCCTTTTACCCTTTCTAAATAATTAATTTCCCCTTCATTGTTAAAAATAGTAATTGATTCACATTTCTAACTATACGTACTGTAAAATATCATGCATTCTAAGAATTTTGGAAAACAAAAAAAAAATATTACAAAAAAAAAAGAAATAAGGTTAGCGTCCCAAAGCATTCTTGGGATTTATCAGTTAAGATCATGCGGGGCTGACCTGTATTATCTTTATCACATTCTACCTATTCCTGCATCTAGCTCCACTGCTGCTTTGAACCATTCATTTAATCAGGGGGTTAAACCTCTATATAGACAGCCTTGGCTAATATCCTTATCTAGCCCTGCCCCAAAATGATGAACTAGTAATTCTTCTGGCCAAGTTCTCAATTTACTTGCTAATGTTCTAAATTCCCTTATATATTCTTTTACTATACGGCCATTTTGTTTTAATGTCAATAATTCCCCTGAGGCCTGTTGTGTGTGAGAGGCATCTTCGAATCTAGATCGAAGGCTTTCCAGAAATAGTCCAACATCATTTAGCTCATACGCATGGGTATTGTGGAGGTTATCTACCCAATCTGCTGCTTCTCCCACCATAACCACTGTAATAGCTTCCACCATTGTCCATTGTGACTCATAGGCATGGGAATATCTGTCTACATATCCCAACACTCTACTAATGAACATGGCTACTTTTCCTGTGTTTCCATCAAAAGACATTGGAATAGGAGGAGGACCCCAATATTGTTGAGTTGGTCCCAATATTCCTTGAGGAATTAATCCTATATTTCTGTTTCTAATGCCTGGTATTAACCATGTCCCTGCCCATGTCTGTTAATTTCTTCTACATCAAATGTTGTGTTTGGGGGTCTCTGTGAGAAGGACATATCCGTCACAGTCGATCCAATGTCTTTTCTCCCTTTCTTGATGGTATTATATTCCTTTCTTCTCTGATTGGCATCCTTCTTGTTTCAAAATTTTGTGTTCTTCCCACATTTATTCCATGCCAATAAATAGTTTCACCAAATTTTTCCCTTAATATATTTAATGTGATCCTACCTGAGTCTGTGGAGATACTACTCTCATCTTCGGCATTCCACCTTCTCTCTCTCCATGTCTCTCCCCCAGTATTTGTTGTCCTAATTCGCAAATTTCTTTTTCCTTGATGTGTTAATTGCCAGGGCATATCTATATCCCCCACTCCATGTCATTCTTCTTGTGTATTTATATTTTTAAATCTTACAATTAGTTCATTTTTTCCCATTCCATACTATTCAATCTCAGCATGTCTTCTCGTCCCCCTTCCATCATCTCAGTTTCATAAAATCCAACAGAATCATTCTTGGTTCCTCTCATCATATCTTCAACTCCTTCAGCCATTTTAGCAGGTGGGTTTGCTCAGCGTGATTTTTAAAGAGTGCTGACTTTCTGTCACTTTAAATATTGTGCTTTATTAAATCATCTAGATTTCTGCTGATAAGCAACCTTCCAGTCTTAAAGATTACGTTGGAATCAATCTGGACAAATAACCTCAAAATGCCAGGAATTCCTTCTTCTCTTTACTGATTAAGGTAGCACGAAGCTGATTACATGAATAGATTAAAGTCAGCACTGAGGTTAGAATTACTCAGTACTATTTATACAACACTCTAACACCCCACCCTGGTGATGTCATCACCATGTGCTTATTCTTATTATTACAACATAACTCTTATCCACCTTTAAACTGAGGTTTCTCTTATCTGGAACTTCTTTATTTTCTTTTCCTGTTTATAAGCTTCAGTGAGTCTTAGCTATCCAATGCCATCAACAATGTGTCATGCCAATGTGAGTATGACATGCCTCTAGGTGGCAGCAGTGGGCTACTGCTGCACCTGGACACCTGTGGGGGGAGATACTGTGCACCCTCTATATAAAGAGCTTGCATGCTCCATTTTTACCTCACTTTCCCAGATGTAGTCTCAACAGAGACATACCTACTATTCTTTTACACCTAATAAACCTGAATCCAGTTTTACCTGATCCTTTGGTATGTAGCTTCATCCTACAATCCCAGCCTCACACCCTACATGACAAGTGGTAACAGAGGGATGATTGGGAACCAGCTACAAAACCAAGGATGAATCCAGATGTCTTCAAGTCCTGAAAAGACAGCAAAGACTAGCTCACCCATCATGACCAGAGGCCATCAGTTGAGAGAAGCTGTGGGGAGACCTGCCTCACCTGCAGAGATGGACCGCAACTCTCCAGATGCTGCTAACCATGGACAAGCAGCAGAGTTGGACAGAGAGGAGCAGCCAGCATCGGCATCATTCTTGGAGCCACAACATACCCCCTAGGAAGAGGCAGAGGTCCTGGATTGAGCCACAGAAGCCACTGAGAAGCAGATGACTACCATGACCAATGGAGTGCAGGGACCTTCTAAGGATGATGATGATCATCCTTCCCCTGACTGGGGAAGTGAGGCAGGGTATAAATCTAATAAATAAATAAATGATCACCAAGTCTGCGGCTGCAGCACTGGGGTCATCAAAATCAGGAGGCCCCACAACCTAGGTGGCAGTGGTAACATAGATGGCAGTGGCAAGGAAGCAAGGGTGGCAGCAGCACCAAAGAGACCCACATCCCAACTTATGACTGCTCTTCAAGTTATGCCCATGACCAGATTCACAACCGTGCCAGTGGAGGCCTCATCTAGTGGTGAAGATGAGCCAGCCAAGAGAGATGGTGAGCAGACCAATGGGGAAGCTGATGGGGAAGACAGCATGGCTGCCTTCCTGCCAAATTCAAACTTGGCACAAAAAGGCCAGAAGAAGAAGGTCAAGTCCAAAGATGGCCACCGGTCCACTTCCACTGTCAAGATGGCAGCGCCCATGGGCACCTTACTGCATAGGGACTGGCAAGCCACCAGGACTGGTGCAATCCATCACCAGTCCCAGTGGGCACTGGATGCCAACTGGGGCAGCCACAGAACAAAGGCAGCCCAAAAGTCAAAGCCAGCACCTGAAGTGGAGGCCTGGCACAAGGCTCCATGGGCCTCCCGCAAGAACCCGCAACTGGTGACAAGCAGCAACAACCCTCTGGCAGAACCGAGGGCAACAACAAGCACCAGACTGCTCCACCTTCGAGCAAGCAGTCCAGACCGCCCTGGAAGGCATCCTGGTGGCCTTCAAAGCATCGCAACAGCCAAAAGCCGCAGCAACCATGGACCAACGGGATAACGGATGACCGGAGTGACACAGAACCAGTGGCAGGGACAAAGCACCACCCCCAAGGGCCTTTGGGAGGACTTACCAGCCTCTAGATCCAGCAATGATGATGGGGCCTACACTTACAACCCAGTGCCATCCACTTCGGTGGCAAATCCACGGTCTGCGGTGAGTGGTCTTCTATCTTCAGGGGACTCTTCTGCCCCCTTAGATCCAGGTTTGGGCACCCAGGCCCAAGGGGCAGGGCCCAGGAGCGAGGAGGTTCCCTTCCAGGGAGCTCCAAAGGAGAGCTCCTACCCGGTTGATGATCAGCAACAACTGAGGGTCACGCATACCCAGTCGGGCAGACATGCGCAGTTACTCACCTGTCAAAATCCGCTGGCTGTCAGTGGAGACTGTATTCCAAGCATAGGAGTGCCTATGCCTTTTACCCTGTGGAGAGAAAGAGACATAAAAATTAATTAAAAATTGTTAAAAATACTTAGAATCCTCATAAGACTTCCACACCATTTTAAGAAGCTGCAGCATGGAGGAACCAATCACAATGAGTGGAAAAAGGAATTTCAAGTGGTTTTAATGAGAGAGGACTGCCTGTACCTGCTCTTAGTCCTCCTGCCCAGCCATGGAGTCCAGAGGTGGATGCCATACATAGGAGGGCTTTTGCTGCTTTCCTTTCTGCCATTGACTCCAACCTCTATGCTAGCATCCTGGATGATTTAAAAACCAATGAAGCATGGAAGAAGCTTGATGCCCTTTTCCACAGTGACAATCTTGGGACTACTAGCGGGCTCTCCACAAAGTCCCACAACATCAGGCTGAGGCCTGGGGTTGAGATGGGAGAGCACCTGACTATGGTCAAGGCCATGAGGGAAAACATGATCCAGAGCGGGGGGGACAAATTCCTGTTGGGAGTTTGGTGAGTGTATTGTTAAATTCTGTGAAGGGGGATGATTGGAACACTTTTCTAGTTTCCATTGAAAGTGACCTTAACAAATATGACATTGATTACCTGTCTGGCCACAGGATGGAGGAGTACCAGAGGCAGATGGAGAATACACGTTCCAGTGCAGAGTCAGTGCAGAGACACCCACCTGCAAGGAGACAAGATAACAACTTTGAACAAGTGAACTCTTTTCCAGGTTGCTATCAATGTGGTTCTCATGACCACTTTAAGGCTAACTGTCCCCAATTACAAAATGCTAATGCTAACAATAATTCTTCTTCTAGAGGGAGAGGGAGAGGAGGCAGAAGGGGAGAGGGCAAACCAGGACCTATGAGACAAATGCAATATATAACACTGATGCTATGGTCTGCAGTAATGATGGTTTCTGAATGATGGACGGTGGGGTGGGGACCCATATAACATCCCTAGGGCAAGACTTTAAAAGGTATAAGCCCACTGATTTGGCCATTAGGATGGCCAATGGACAATCAGCCAAGGTCACTGGGATTGGAACTGTAGAGGTACCCAGGATCAGGGACCTACAGGGCATTATACACGTGCCTATCATTCTCAATATCTGATGAGCATTATGAAATGCTGTGATGATGAGAGCCTGGCTATGATGTTCAGACATTATGGGGGTAAGATGAACAGAAATGGCAATATGATTGGGAAGATGAGGAGGTGGGGCAACCTGCCATATCTCATTCCCAGGGGGGAGAATTCTCAGGGTGCTGTCACACAGAGAGAAAACGAAGAACTGAGAGCACAAGGGGGCATACCCAAACAAAAGCAGAAGGCCTCTGCAACCCCAGCAGCAGAGGTAGCCCCCATGGTGCCCAGTCAGCCAGAACCTAAGGCTTAGAGCAGTAGTGCCAGCAGCACTGGGACTGGGGCCACACCAAAACTCACATATGCTAGTGTGGTGAAAGGTGCTGAGGTGCCTGAGGTTAAGGAAGCCCCCAAGGTTAAAGTGGTTCTTAAAGCCCAGAGGGCTAAGAGGCGGGGGCAAGTGTAAGGAGAAAAAGAACAATGTGGTTACTGAAAATGTTGCTGAATCTGTTTTTTTTTTAAGTCTTTATTAAATATTACAAAATAAAAACATTTACAAAATAACATACATATCATACACACCAAAA
>JANHGC010004278.1:85400-100413 GCA_027560395.1 Boaedon fuliginosus | reverse complement strand
AGACATCATTTGTTATCTAATAAAAACTAACAAACTGGGAACTGTGATTTTATTCTGAACCTATGGTTCTTTCTCTAAACTTTCTCCACAGTCATCTGTGGAGCACTGCACAAAGGTGGCTATTAAAATCATAGAACTGTATAGCATGTGAAGGCTATTGAATATGAAGGCCATGATCAGTTGCAAGGATCCAAATCAAACGAACACGTGACTTCCTCTTGAGACAATACAGATAGGTGAATTTACCACTACTTTCTTTGGAGATAGGAAGGGACAGACGAACTAACATTTCCTGTTATGTTGTTTGTGGGTAGGGATGCATATTGCTAATAGTAAACAAATTCTGTGAGGAAAAGAGTACAAAAGGCAAATGTATCTATGCCTACAATTTTTTTTAAAAAATGATATTCCTAGATACTGCTGTATAGAGGAGGATTACACAAGGGTCAAAAACTATTTATTTTAAAATTCCTCCACTTATTTCAAATGGGAGAAAGTCATGTTCTGAAGATGCTTCCCAACAGAGGCTTAACCTGAATGGGAGCTCACACACGGGCCCAATTTCTATGAGAGATTCCAATATATTTGCATTAGTGAACACACATGATGGTAATTACTGACTGTGACACTTTTGAAGTCAGCTGCTGCTTATTGATCTATATCTGTAGTAGAGATCTAGATAGGAGCTGAGGTTTTTGGTTCAAGTTGAGAAGGAACATCTTGAAACTGTTCTGGGCATATGAAAAATTAATTGAATCTCTCTGGACTGAAGCCTCCCCAAATGTTAAACTATCAAAATTGTTTGTGGTATCCTGCCTGAAAAGGGATAACCTGCTCAGCCTTTATAGTCTGCAGGGTTACTGAAAGATATGTAATGAAAAGCTGCCATAATCATGGAGCTTTGACCTTGAAGGAGTTTGATTTAGAGATGATGTCCTAAATCTCCATAGATATTTACTTCTGGCTTTCTTTCCTCTGCTGAGGGCTGATATTACAGTTATATTACATTACATAGATTACTAATGGTGGATGAACGGCTAACCTCTAAGACCCTTTCTTGCTAATGTTCTTGCTAATATTTCAAAATTCCAGACTTTGGGCTCAATCAATGAGTTTTGGACAATACTACGGTAGCAACTGAATCTCTAACATATCCTTTGACCTCAAGTTCAGGAACCTATAATGGAAAGATCAGCAAGGAAAGGAAATGATTGTTGAGATCCAGAGTTGATATTTACCTTTGGTTCCATCATTATCCATTACTGGTTAGGTTCTTCATCTAACTGTTGTTCTAACCCTGCTTTCCTGATAGCGCAGCAAGATGGTTGGCTAGCTTGATATGATGGGTAACATAGCTGGAAGATACTAGAGGGGGAAGACTTATCTAAAACTTTCATTTGGGGTAATTTGATATATAATATCAATAATACAATATCAATTTTCCTATTTAGAAAAAGAGATACCGTAACTATTCAATGGCAGAGACTTCAACTTCTTAACCTTACTGTAAGAACTTCTAAGAAATTTGCATATATCTGCATAAGACATAAATAGCATGTCCTTGAGTGATCATTTCTCCAGTGGTCTGCAGCCCTCTTACTTTCTATTTCCATTAAATCCTAGGGGGGATATATCATGATTGGGAAGTGTGAGCAGTTCGCACTTCAAAGTGATGGAAAGATACATATTGTTGAATATCTAGATTTCCTTTGGAATGGACTTGACAAGATTACTTCAAACGAGCTGAAATATGTACATTTTGGAGGATAAAAAAAGAATGTCTTTAAATAAAATTCCAGGCGCTTAGCATTTTTGTTAGTTCATTTGATCATAGTTCTATTCTGCTAATTCTGGCACAGCAGGGAAACTAGAAATAATGGAAACAAGGGGCCATCAAATCAGGAAAGACAGTTAATGGTTTGCATGAGTTCCAGATGTACCAGGAGGGTGAATAATAGGTAGAAATAATGGCAGAAGAAGACAATGTTAGAGGAAGAAAGAGGCTGATGTACAGAGTAAGAAGACCAGGAAAATTCAGAAGTTTTCTTCCCCTGTGATACACTTCTGCTTTTTTCTACTTTAGACTCAAAAAGCTTGAGATCTTGCATCAATTTTTTCCTCAGGGAAGTTGGAGCTTATTTTTTAGAGGTTGCAAAATTTTTTGACTACAGGTAGGCCTTGATTTAGAACCATTTGTTTAGTGAATATTCAAAATGTTGCAACAATGTTGAAAAAATGACTTACAATGGATCCTAAAAACCATCACAGCATCCCCATGGTTACAGTACGTGATCAAAATTTGAGCATTTGACAATCTGCAGATATTCATTAGTTTATCCAGGTGTATTTGCTGGTTCATTCCAAAAGCTGTCATTCACTGTGTTTGTACTCAGAAATCCAACTGAATTCATGAGACTTACTTCCTTATTTGTGATATAATCATTATGTCCCTGGATTTGAAATTAGGTGCCTCCAAAGATTTGGGGGACTTATTCTTCAGCATCATGTATTGATGTGTATTGATGTGACTGCTGGCAAGTCGAAATAAAAAAGAGCAGTAATAAAAAAATAGCTGTCCTTGGTGCGTAAATTTCTCCTAAGTGCTTCTAGAGCAACAAAGATAAAAGGAGAGAAGGTTCGATAGGATCTTACTGGAAGCTTCACTGATTATTATATGCTATCAAATCAATGTCAACTCTTAGCAACCACTTAGATAGATTTTCTCCATGATGATGTGCCCTTAGCCTATTCTTTCAAGTCTCTCACGGTCAAAGTAACTAAGTCTGTTCACCTTGCTGTTCATCCTCTTCTCCTTTCTCATACTTTCCTAGTACTAGAACTTTCTCCAGAGAGATAAGCTTTCACATAGTGTTCTCATTTGTGAAATCTCATTTGTGTTCTCATTTGTCATTTGTGCCTCATCTGAGAAATCTAGCTTGATTCATTTATTGATCTATTTTCTTGGCTGTCCAAGATATTCTCAGAAGTCGTCCTCAACAACAACTACACTGTAAGCTTACTATACATACATGCACTACAAGAAAGAATCACAATCAAGTCTATATCAGTGAAACCAGCGGGGGTTTGCTTTTCAGGAGACCTTTCCGGGCCATTGAAATATTCATGGCAGATTTTTGGATGTTCATCAAATAAATTGCTGCCGACAGGACAAGAGTGCGATAGGCAAGCCAAGTTTCTTTGCTCTTGGCTAAATGTTGACAGTTTATCTAGCTCAAATTACAGTCTCATTATTCTGTCCTTGCGCTTGCTGCCTTTCCTAAAATAATATTCCTGATTTTATGAATAATAAAACCGTGTTACATTCATTGTTTTAATCAAATGCAAAGATCATTCATTCATTCAATTATACGACTTCCCGCCACAAACTCATGACTAGCAAACCATAATCCCAAACAGCATAAAAGCATAAAACAATACAGAAGCAACAGTGCACACAAATTAGGTGCTCTATCATATTGAGCTAGGGGGATTCTGGAAAGAAAAGAGACAAAGTGTGCCCAGATTATGTTATTGGATAGGAGAACATGGAGCTCCAGCTTCGGGTTTATGCTTTGACATTTGCCTCTGACAACTTTGTGTTCTTGTGAGGTCATTATTTGGGGTAGAGAAGGAATGGGAGAACCTCATATAAGCTGAGCAGAGGTCCTCAAGGGAAGACCGGATAGAAAACTAACAGACTTGGCTCGAGATTAAATGCTTTTGTGGGAGTACCTCTTGGATACAGGTAGGCCTCAACTTACAACCATGTATTTAGGGATAGTTCAAAGTGACAACAGCACCGAAAAAAGTGACTTATGACCATTTTTCAGACTTACAAATGTTGCAGCATCCCTATGGTCACATGATTAAAATTTAGACGCTTTGCGTCCAGCTGTGGCATGTATTTATGATGGTTGTAGTGGCCTGGGATCATGTGATCAACTTTTATGACCTTCTGACGAAGTCAGTGAGGAATCCAGATTCGATTGAAAAAAGGTGTTACTAACTGAACAACTGCAGTTATTTACTGTGACAAGGAAAGGTAATAAAACGGGGCAAGCTTCATTTAACAACTGTCTTGCTCAGTAACAGAAATTTTGGGCTCAGTTGTGGTCGTAAGATGAGGACTATCTTTTTGGGTGTGAAATATTTCTCAATATGTACTTGGAACAAAATCAGGATTATGATTATGGGATTATGGAGAAATCTAATAAGCAATATTAGTAATAAAGAAGCCATACAAGATTCATTTGTATTCCACCCCCTTTTATAGCTTGGTTGCAAAATTGGCACACAAAATGGATCTATATTGCCTCCTTGTGGCAGAAAATGGAAGTGACTATTGTACTTTGTACAAAGAACCATCATTACTTATAACTGGAAATGTAATTATTTATTGCTTCAAAAAAAAGATTAAAACGAGAGCAAATTTACCAGATGTATTATTTAACCCCAGTGAAAAAAACATGAACTTTTTAATAGGAAGAAAAGGAAAAATAAGGGGAAAGGAGAAAAAAGGGGATGAAGCATGTGAACAAAGAGTCAGAAGTGGAAAGAAGGAAGTATATCGCAGTCTTATCTTACAGAGTGGGGAGAGAAGGTACACACAAGTAGTCCTCTGGTTATGACCATTTGTCTCTGGTTATGACCATCCATCATCTTCGTGGTCATGGGATAATGATCTGGGTTCTCATCACCTGGCTTGAGACTGTGATATCACAAGAAGACAAAGGTCACTTGGTCACAATTTCTGACCTTCCCTACCAACTTCCCACAAGCAAAGTCAACAGGGAACTCAGTAGGAAATCAGAGTTTCTATCACATGAGGTCCTGACTTAACAATCCACGTTGTCCACGTTTACAGTGGCAACCAGGGCTGCTGGAATTGCCATTATTAAGCAATGTAGTTACCTGATATTTCACTTTACGGCAATGTCGCTTAGCAACTGAGTTTCCTGTCCCAATTGTGGTCATAACTCGAAGGCTACCTGTAACAACACCAAAAGGCTATTATGATTTGTAATTAATAATAAACTAGAGCATAAACAATATATGACAAGGCTTTCCTATAAACACTGTTTCCTGATAAAGAATAGAGGAAGTATTATTTAGAAAACATAATGTATTTGACCTCAAGAAGTGCCTTGAAGTTTCTGGCGTATTTATTTGGGTCAATGGGCTGCAACATTTATTTCAAAAGACAGAAAAATATGGCACAAATAAATGCTTATGCATCAGTCTCCATCAATAGACCAGAGGTAAGCAGTTGATTTAATTTTATTTGGTTTGCAGGGACAATATCTTAATTCTGATTTTCTAAGTCTTGTGGATTTTTTTTATTAAATCCAGACACATTTAATGTATGTGTTCATTTAAACAACATGTTTTAATTGGTCCTTATTCAAACAATAAATAGAATAGAATAGAATAGAATAGAATAGAATAGAATAGAATAGAATAGAATAGAACTCATTATTTGGTATTATTCTTGTTGTTGTTGTTCTTATTAATCTTCAATTCGATTCAGTCTGGGACTGGTAAAAACTTAACAGTTCAAGTCTTAACCAAAGACTTAAGGGCTATTATCTGAGTATATAGGCAGTTCCGAGTACGATGATGATGATGATGATGATGATGATGCATGACATTTTATCTATGTCTAGTCATCTTGGCATGAAATGCTTGTTGCTTTAACACAGTTTCAAGACTTACATATTATGCATAGAAAGCATAATGCAGTATTTATTATCTTATGCACTCTTGCTTCTTTTCAATCAAACATATGAACTAGGTATGTTTATCCTAACAATTTAGATACATTTAAATTAACAAACTAGGTATGTTTAGTTTAATGAAGAGAAGACTGGGGAGAAACATACTACCTGTCTATACCTGAAGATCTGCCACAGGGAAGAGGGCATTATACTGCATGGTATCTGAACCAATGTGTGAAATCCAGCATGGGTAGAGTCCCATTATTATTTAGTAGGTATTCCTCAATTCTGCCCTTCTTAATGTAACAAAGAAAAAATTGACCAACACACCTTACTTTTAAAGAAGAAGCAGGACAATCCAAATGCACTCCTCTGTCAAGCTGATGCCACACCTACAAGGATTGTATTTCCCATCATTTTAGACCAGGGCTGTCAAACTCCCAGCCCACATCACGCACTAGCCATGCTCATGCCTGGTTTACTGAAGGGGGGAAAAGTCCCAATACGTCACATGACGCCGCTGTGATGTGAGTTTGACACCCCTGTTTTAGGCCAACAGTGGCATTGCTGTGATGGTGATCAGCTTTCATTCAGCAGATTAAAAAGTACCATTTTTTCACATGCTAATTAGTAAGCTCCGTTTTACAGATAACGGAAAGCTCCCTCTCCACGGCCTGCTTTTATTTTCACAAAATCTAAACGAGAGAGACAATTTGGCATAATGCTTAAGGTATCAGCCTGGAACTGGGAGACTGGGAGTTGTAGTTCTGCCTTAGTCTGAGAGCCCTTGGGCCAGACATTTTGTCTCAGCCCTATGAAGGAAGCAATGGCAAACCACTTCTTCCACTTCAAACCACTGAAATCTTGGCAAAAAACGCTGAGGGCAGTTGTCAGGAAGCAAGACTGACTCAAAGACACACAAAAAAGTCAACACTAGATGGCGGCAAACAGATACAGGAAACTAACTCAGGCACTAACTGAACATCTGCTAACCCTGATCAATATTGTAGCCTTATGAGAAAGGGTTATTCATGTCTACCTCGTTGGGCCACTGCTGTGGCATGTAATAATTTGTTCATACTACCAAATAAATAAATAAAAATCACACAAGTAGGATCCCATCATCATGACTAAAACTCTGATTTGTCCCCACCACCACTTCAGTCTTTGTCTCCCCTTTTATTTATAGACTTGATAGTGACTGTCTTGCTTTTAAAGGTAGTTCTTGGACTTATAAATGGTCACTTGGTGGTTTTGAAAGTTATAATGGATCTCTCCCCTCCAAAGCTTCCAATGATCTGGCTTCAAAGTTCCAATATATCACCCTCTGCCTGGGACTTTTGCAACTATTTACAAAGCTTTGTGGCTCTTTGCATCCCCCTGGGGCCAATTTACAATGGTTTTGCCAGAAACTCACTTCTACTAAAACTGCTCCATAGTGAACAATGGATTTGCTTAATGATTGCAGGGTTCCCTTAACTATCAACAGATTCACTTTAGAAACATCACATTTGCTTAACATCTAAAAAGTTATAAAATCAAGTCTGCTTACATGGTGGTGATCCACTTTTTTGGCTATCAGGACTTAAGGACCTTAATTGCAGGGCTCAATTTCAATTGTAACTCAAGGACTACCTGTATTAATTATTTACTGTATATTTCCACAAAATGTAAATGAATGAGAGAGCCAGTTCGATCTTCTAGTGGTTAAGATACCAGGCTTGAAAGCCAGGGACCGTGAGTTCAAGTCCCACCTTAACCATGAAAGCTAGCTAGTGATTTTGGGCTAGTCACACTCTCTCAGCCCAACCCACCTCACAGGGTGGTGGTTGTGGGGAGAATAGGAGGAAAAATTGTTGGATATGTTTGCTGCCTTGAGTTATTTGTAAGAATAATCAAGGCAAGATACAAACAAGCAAAGAAAAAAAAGCTACTTTGGGAGCCTTGTTTAATGACAAAGCAAATCACCAAACCAATAATGGCGATACTTGGATTTTAATGGTGTTTGCAAGATGGGATGTATGCAGAATTCTGTGCATACCAAAACTGCACACATTTTTAAAATAATGCTATATGCTGATCTACATCGCTTTAAATTGAAATTGTACTAGATACTTTCATTTTAAATGAAATTTAATAATTTATTTTACTCATGTAAGATGGCATGTTTTTGCTGTTTTTATTTCATAACCCTGTGCTTATATGCATTCATAATTACTATAACCAAGTTCTGGTGTAAGTTTTCTTGAGAGCTGTGAGCCATTTAGATGGCATAGGAATAAATCAATACTTTTTTGCCAAAGTGATTTTAACATGAGAAGCCCTGTATTTTTTATCTTTTTTCTTTCCTCAAATTCCTCGAGAGCCATGACCTTTTTCTGGATTGATTCATATAAATGAATGTATTCACTGTAGTCTTCTGGCAAAGTTTATCGAGTCAGACATTTTGCCTGATCCATGTGATCAAATTAACAAAAGGTTGCCTTTTCCATATGCTCCTATCGTATGTTTCATCTCTGACATTTTAGACTAGGCTAGAGTTCATTTGCATTTGTATAGCCAAGGATTCACAGTCTAAAACTATTAAACCTAATTTCTGGTCCTTTGATAAATATTTGCAGAATTTTATGATTCTGGTAATAAAACTGCTCACCTCTAGATCGCCTTGTCCCCATGGGATGAAATAAAAGGATAAAAACGCTTAGAAGGAATTAAACTGTGAATGGTAAGGCAGAAAACATGTTTTTAACCAGTGTTTTCCAATCTCAGCAACTTTAAGATGTGTAGAGTTCAACTCCCAAAATTCCCTGGCTGGCTGAGGTATTCTGGAAGTTGAAGTCCCATATATCTTAAAATTGCTAAAGTTGAGAAACACTGGTTTAAACTCTTTCAATGCTATTTATTTATTTGTTTAAAAGATATCCACGGCTGTCCATCTTAAGCAACTCAAGATGGTTCATAACCATAAATCCATCTAATATAAATCTTTAAAACAAATAAGTTTTTCTAATCTGGGATTTGACCATCATCATAAACATATATACATCATATATATGTTTGCATAGGATGCTAAATGTGATTAAGTGCTCTAATCTAATTTCCTGGGTTTACACATCACATGAACCAACTAGTAACTTTATCTTAACTCAAATGATGATTTATACTTACTTGCCTACTTCATACAACTTATAACCTGATCAATTTGGGGTTTTTTTCTTAATAAACTTCACAGATCATTCTTAGATTGTGATTTAGAAACTAATTATTATTATTATTTTTTGGGCTTACAAACCCAGCCTCTTGTAACTGATTTGGTGAACCGAGGTTAAGGCAATCATGGAGGAGTCTGTGAATCTGATTATTTTATTCCAGGAACAGAACTGTCTGATGTTCAAAACAAGAACAAAAGGAAGAACAACAGTGGAGTCTTATCCAGGGCTAGACTTACAGAAAGACATTAGACAAGACTGGGGAGGAAGAAAAATAAAAGGCTGCCGAAAACTGAATACATCTGCGAAATACAGTGTGTTTCAACACCATGTTAATTAATGGTGTCTAGCTCAGATGTCACTTATTGGTAGCCTATAGGCAAATGTGGGACATGATTAACAGTGCAGACACCTAAGTGATCTAATCAGCAAGTCTCCACTTAGCCAAAAGCTTTAACTAGGATACTACAGGGTATCCAAATGTTTCTGATTTCTAAAAAAAGGTGGGGGGAAAGTGTGAATTAGCTCAAGGGCCCACATGCCCCTCTGCATCTCTTCAACAGATTTTTGGAAATGAATATCAACCACAGGAGGCTGCTAATGTGAAAGGAGGAATGATAATTGAGAAGAAGGAAGGCTGTTTCCCTTTCTTCCTTCCCCCACCCCCACCCCCAAAAAAATTAAAAATAAAAATCCCTTTCCCTAACCAAAAATCCCTCCCCCAGCAATACATACATTTTGGACAAAGAAAGAAATATTTAATTAAGACAAGCAGGTCTTGCGGCAAAATAAACCTAGTTATTTTTAACATATGCTGCCCCATTCCAATTTGCTCTACTCAGCTTACAAAAATATAATTTCATGCAGTAAGAGCGGATCAACCAATTAAAACCACAAGATATGCAGTAGAAACAACATAAAAGACCTAGGTGTTTGTTTTTTTTAAAAAAGATGTTTTGATAAGCACCAGAGCAGTTTTCTACACTTCTTTGCTGCCATCTAGTGGTCATCTGAGTTTTGCAGCCCAAATATGGGTGTTTACATTTTCAGTCCCTCCTAAGCTGTAATATGGAGGAGACTGCTTGATCTCTAACTGGCAAGTTATTCCTGCAGTGGAAAAAATGGAATGATAATTGATATTCAAGGATATGCAAATATTGCACTGTACTTTCCCTTCCCCAAGTGTAGGTAATCCTCAATTTAGGACCAGTAGCTGAGCAACCATTTGAAAAACAATGGATTCCCCCAAAAGCTAATTATGATCCAGTTTCGGAGTGCTAAAGGCTGCACAAATCCTCAGTCACTTGACCACATTTCAGACGGTTGTAAAATCAGCTTGTTGGAAGCATTCTGTGGTCACATGACTATGATTTATGAGGTGTTTTTTCCCCCGTTTCCAGACTATTTGGCTAGTTTTTAGCCTTTACAGCCAGATTCTGGAAAAAAATCTCCTGTAGGAATATATTGATTCTCTTAATATGTCCACCTAACAATTGTGGTGTTTGGTTAATGACCGTGTTGATTTAATGACCACCTCAAATCGGGTTTGGCCACATGGGTGCCTCAACTTACAACTGTCAAGATTTATGATAGAAATTCTGGACTCTATTACGGTCATACGTAGAGGACTACTACTTGTGCTGGGAGCCTCGGAGACTAGAAGGATATACAAATTTAATATATTCCTGTTTAGGACTCTATTTTCTTTAGGCAGGGTATTTGACCTTTTCCTTCTCCAACTCCCAATCTCCTCCTCATAGCCATGAACAGTAAATGGTAGCCATTATGGAGCTTCTGGGACTGTTTTTGAAGAGGTTTGTTCTGCTTCCATCCAGATCCTTTTAAGGAGATTGATAACTGACTCTTGCTTCTTGGTGATTTGCTTCAATAACTTAGTCCTGTCCATAGTCCCTACTCTGCTTTGTAATGAATTATTGTCTTAGCTTTCATTAGTTACAGTGTAGGTAGGTGGATTACTCCTTCCTTGAATTTGGCAGCACTTGGGGATTCACAAATACCTATATCAGTTGATAGGCTTGCTGGCCTTTAATAGCTATCAACCATGATAGCTAATGAACACCAGCTACCACAGAAAAATCTGTAAGTATTGGCAGGCCATGCTAATCATTACCAAATGCTTATTAACTTTCAGACATAGAGAGGGTGTAATATGTTCTTATTTATTTTATGTGACTTTTCAGCCAAAGTACCCCAAAACTGGCACTGTAATTAAAATAAAACATTTAAATAAACATCCATTTAAAAACATCCATTCAAAAAATATTTCCGTAGTATAATCACATGTTACAATCTCACTATAAAGGGCATAGTAGGGGTGACTTTGCTCCTATGTTACAGTTCTGGGAGTATATAACCCATAATCTTAATACTATGTGACTCTTTTGTTATTCTTCTTCTGGCAGGGAGCTCAGTGGTCTCTGTAATTGTGTATTTTAATAAAAAATAGTTTGGTGCATCTAATTCCAATTGTTCTAATTCCTTTTTTTAATGTGGGCATTTTTCCCACAACAGTCTGATATAGTTGGCAAGAGCACAGATCAAGAGCCAAGTAATCTGCCATTTTGGAGCCCCCAGTTGGTGGTTTCTACCCATGCCTTTCTTCTTCCCTGATCCAGAAGTCATTTGGAGATACCAGTGAAGAAAGTTAGCACCCACCCCTCCTAGAGGAATGAAATCTTTTGGGAAATATTAAGAAGGCAGAATATTATATTTCCCTGGATAAGAAAAGGAGAAGCAGGTTTTTACAGACAAAGAACAGCTCCTGCCCCCAGCAGATATTTGGTGCACGTTAAGACTGGGCGAGCCTATCTACAAGACAATTAGACCTTCAGCTCCAGGCTGATGAGATTAAGACATGATCCTCAGGACATAATAGGATTAGCCCTCTACCCATCTAGCAACAGAGCTCACCACATGGCACCTGGGGATATTACATTACCCAGCACTTTCTTGCCACAGTTGTGAAGTGAATTACTGTAGTTGATCAATTTAGTAACTTGGTTGTTAAGTGAATCTGGCTTCCCTATTGACTTTGCTTGTCAGAAGGTCGCAAAAAGTGATCATATGACCTTGGGACACAGCAATGGTCATGACTATGAACCAGTGGCCAGCATCTGAATTTTGATCACATGATCATGGGGATGTTGGAAAGGTCTAAGTGTGAAAAATGGTCATAAGTAACTTTTTTCAATGTTGTAACTTTGAATGGTCACTTAATGAACTGTTGTAAATTGAGAACTACCTGTATAGGTTGCAAAACTCTGAATCACCTCTAGATGGCAGCCAACCAGATTTTTCTGTATCATTCTGCTGTATCTAGTTCTCATCGGGATTTTTTACATTCCACTTACGGTACTGTATAGTAGCACTGTCAGAGGACCCAGCCAACTGCTCAGCCTCTCCATGCTGAACTTTCATTTCCAGAACAGCATCATCTTGCAGTGATTTGGAACAGATGTAATGGAGGCAGAGCAGCGATAGACAATGGAAGTAGAAAATTTCATGCTGGGATAGTTTTCTGACAACTCAGAAATGGGTAGATAGCACTTTAACTCAGCAGTGGGAGAAGGCCCAGGAGAAATAATATGGCTGCAAGGCTGTTAGGGAGTCAGAAAGAAGTGAGTGAGGGATCAAATCAAAAAGAAAAGAAAAACTCAGGCTAAGTGAAAGGAATCTGCTTCTTTCTAGTTGCTGGAGTTCTTGGAGCTAATATTCTGGCAACTTTCTTTTTACTACAGGAAGTTCTGCTTGAAAATTGTGACGTAATGCACTGAATCATAAAAGCAGAGTCTTCTTTCAGCTAACAAGGAATGGCCGTTGTGATCCATTATTGCTTTTTGAGCAGAGAACAGAAGAACAATCGGCAACTTACACTGTCAATTTCAAGGTCTATTCACAAATGCCAAAACAAAAGATGTGGCTGGATGTGAACATCTGAAAAGGATGGATTGTCCACTTGGAGGCCAAAAGTTACAGCTAAACATGAATTTTAGCTTAAAATAGTCAATAACCAGAGAATTTTAAATATTTCCCTTCTAAGAAAGTGAACGTTGATGGGTAAATGAACAGATGGACAGGTGGATAAGACAGATGGTTTCCTCCCTATCAGAAGGAAAATTGTTAGCATTTTACAATTGTGTAATGCAAATTTTTGTAGGGAAACATTTCTTATGCATGCATGTAATATTAGATCAATAATCTGAATTAATATAATCATAAGGCCTTGAAATATTATGGGTATTGGGTGCTCAGTAGAGAATTCAGACATTGCACAAAGCCATAGCATAGCATTTTGTTCAACAAGTCATGGCTAAAAGAAATCAAGGATTATCATGAACAGAATTTTCCAGTTACTTCTGCTATCAAAAACTCTTCAGTACACAGCATAGATTCATAGAAAGAAAGACTGGACGATTGGTAATTCTAGGGCTATGGTCGTGTGAACTCACCACCTTATTGTCAAAGGAAAGTATGCTAGTACAGGTGCTTGAACCATTGTCTTACTAGGGCTACCTTCTCTAGGCTGCAAAACCCAGGCTGCAAAACCCAGACAACCACTAGAGGGGAGAAAAATGTTAGGGCTTCTATACAGAAGCTGTAGATCGGGGTGTCAAACTCACGGCATCACGTTGCCATCAGGTGACGTATCGTGACTTTTCCCCCCTTTGCTAAAATGGGGGGTGGACATGGCCAGCATGTGATGCAGATGCTGTCATCTAGTAGTTATCTGGATTTTTACAGCCCAGAGTGGGTAGCCTTAGTCTTACATACTAATAGCAAAATTAGCATGCTGATCTTTCTATCTATTAGCCTTGATCCTTTGATCAATGTATAATGCATAATGAACTTAGTAAGATTTATATCAGGGGAAAAAACATATATAAGATTGCAATGTAACTATCCAAAATGGCACCACAAGAAGGAGAGTCACTTAGGTGAGATGGGCAGTATAAAAATGTGATGAATAAGTAAAATAAATCAATAGAATGTGAAGGTTGAATAACTCAAGTTGCAGAAATAAAGCTGTGGTAGCAAATCGTTACAAAATAATTAGATATGGAATGAACATGCTAAGCAGGAGTGGAATGCTGACTCTGAAAGAAAAATAGATTGAATGAAATGGAATATTCGGCAAAAGAGCACAGCTGGCTTGCTGGCAGGAACTGTGAAGGCGAGCATTGTTTATACTTCGAGCTTAGCTAAACTACTATGCTAACTCTTTGATTCTGTTGGTAACAATGCAAAACAAAACAAAAAAAGCTTAACTCTTGACCTGATTCAAAAATTCAGTATTGTTGAGAGGAATCATGCGCTTCTCTGCATTCCTTCCACTTTGCAATTAAAAATTAAGTTGCACAAGGAAAATCAATCACCCTGGGTGTACTTTGCTGGGACATTGTTTACTCTGGAAGAGAATTCTTTCAGCTCTTACCTTTTTAGAATCCCAAGAATGCAGGAGGAACTGCAAGAGGTGAACATCCTGACCTTTCGTTGCTGTGAGCTGCTATACCTACTTAAACCTTTGGCAGCAACAAATAAAAAGGCTGCTCAGCTCCTCTTGCATATTTTTCCCTACCAGAATATAATCTGAATATAACCGCCTCGAGTTCCCCTTGACTGGGGAAGAGAGGCGGGGTATAAATCTAATACAATAAAATAAACAAAATAATAAATGTTTTCCATGGAAAAAGAATACACTGGCCATTTGCACAGAGCTCACATCTTCTGCCAGTTACCCATGGTTACTAAACCTTAGCACATCTATTATTCTGCTTCTATTAGCCCAAAAATGCGATTGGGGAATCTTGATGCGTCCAACCCAACTTCCTTCTGATTTTTTTTTCCTTTTTCTGGGTGGAAGGGCACATCACACAGTAAATTTGGGCAGTAATCAGCTGTTATATTTTTAAATAATTCCTGCAGGACGCAAATGTAGAGTCTCGGTGGTGCAGGGGTTAAATGCAGTACTGCAGACTCTGCTGACTTGTTTGGCAGTTGTCAGATCAAATCCCACCAGGCTCAAGGTTGACTCAGCCTTCCATCCTTTCTAAGGTCGGTGAAATGAGGACC
>JANHGC010004278.1:74710-85300 GCA_027560395.1 Boaedon fuliginosus | reverse complement strand
TTGTGAGTGGGACACCATACAGGTAAGCCTCAGGTTGAGTTAATGACTGTTCAAAGATACGACGGCCCTAAAAAAAAAAAGGATCAATGACCAGTCCTTGAATTTATGACTGTCCCAACATCCTTGCGGTCACATGATCAAAGTTTGGGTGCTTGGGAGCTGGCATCTATTTAGGGAGATAGCAACTTCAAGGGTCATGTGATTGCCATTTATGCCTTTCAAGGGGGGAGGGGCTTCCAAGAAGCAGGGTCAATGGGGGAAGCCAGATTCAATTAACAACCATGGTAATTTGCTCAATGACCTCTGCAAAAAGGTCTTAAAATTTATTTTTTATTTTATTTTGTTTTAATAAGATTTATAGGCTGTCCTCTCCCAAGGGACTGAGGGGGGCTTACAACAATAAAACAGTATAAACATAATTCATAGTATAGAAAATGAATTTTAAAAACCCATTAAGATAGTCTTCGGGGTGTTCGCCCAATCCAGCCTGTAAAAAGAGCCATGTTTTCAGGTCTTGGCGGAAGGTTAATAGGTCGGGGACAATCTGGATCCCTGGAGAAAGTTCATTCCAGAGGGCCGGGGCACCCAGAGAGAAAGCCCTCCTCCGTGGGACCACCAGTCGACATTGTTTGGCCAATGGTACTCGGAAGAGACTGACTCTGTGGGCCTTCACCAGGCGCTGAGTGGCGAACAGTGGCAGGAGGCGCTCTTGTAAATAACCTGATCCTATGCCATGTAGGACTTTAAAGGTCACAACCAGCACCTTGAATTGCACCCAAAAGCTAAGTGAGAGCCAATGGAGCTCATGCAAGAGTGGTGTGGTATGAGTGTAGTGAAGCACACTCATTACTGCTCACACGGCCACGTTTTGGACTGCTTTTGAAAAACGAATGCATTTCAAGGGCAACCCCATGAAGAGCGCATTGCAGTAGTCTAATCGGGAGTTGATGATGGCATGGGTGACAATGAGCAGTGCATATCAGTCCAGAAAGGGTCACAACTGGTGCACCAGGTGAATCTGGGCAAAGGTCCTTCTGGCCACAGCTGCTAACTGTTCTTCCAGTTTCACCTGTGAATCCAGAAGGACATCCAAGTTGTGTATCCCCTTTGAAGGGGTCAACATCTCCCCCCATAATCAATGATGGAACATCGTGGATAATCCAAGAAGATGGCAACCAAAGCCACTGAGTCTTGTCTGGTTTGAGTTTGAGTCTATTGAGTCCATCCAGACCCCACAGTCTCCAGCACTAGGACATCACTTCAACAGCATCATTGGTTTTGTTCAGGGTATCATACTGATGATACTTCACCTCGAACCCTCGGATGATCTCCCCCAGTGGCTTCATATAGATGTTAAATAGGAGTGGTGAGAGGACTGAACCCTGTGGTACCGCGCATACCAGGGGCCTGGGGCTTGACCTCTGTCAACACTGACTGCAGACAACCCAAGAGATAGGAGGTGAACCACTGTAGAACAGTGCCCCCCACTCCCAATCCCCTGAGCCACTGCAGCAGGATACCATAGTCGATGGTATCAAAAGCTGCTGAGAGGTTAAGTAACACCAGGACAGAGGAATGACCGCTGTCCCAGGATTGCCAGATCTCATCTACCAATGCGATCAATGCTGTTTCAGTGCTGTACCCAAGCCTGAATCCTGACTGAAAAGGGTCCAGATAATCGGTTTCATCCAAGGACTGCAGGAGCTGGAGTGCCACCACCTTCTCAACAACCTTCCCTAAAAAGGGAAGTTGGAGACTGGATGAAAGGTTTTCAACATAGCTGGGTCCAGAGCAGGCTTCTTGAGAAGGAGTATCACCACAGCCTCTTTCAGAACTGATGGGAAAGACCCCTCTCTCAAAGAAGCATTAATAACTGCCCGGAGCTAGCCTCGTGTCATCTCCCAACTGGCCAAAACCAGCCAGGAGGGGCACGGGTCTAATAAACAGGTGGAGCCACTCATTGCACCCATAGCCTTGTCCATGTCCTGAGGGCCAATAGGCTCAAATTCATCTCAGATAATGGGAGTAAGACTAGCCCCCAGCAACTCCATAGAACTTTCCCAGTCGGAGTCTAAGTCTGTCAAAATCTGAGTGACTTTATCCGACAGATATTGCACAAATTCCTCAGCTAGACCCTGCAAGGGTTCATCCCTCGCTCCCGAACTAAGAAAGGAGTGGGTCACTTAAACAGGGCAAATGGGTGACAAGCTGCAGGTGCAATAAGCGCAGAAAAGTGCAACTGCTTTGTCGCTCATTGCCACTAAATAAATCCTGATATAGGCTCATAATAGATTTCTTAGAATGGGTAATTTTTGACTTATAATCAGTCACGTGACTATTCAAAGTTCCAACAGACCAACCTTGGTGCTACTTATGTTCCAAATTCAAAGTTCTTATAGATCCATGATTACATGACCAAACTTTGGGTGTTTTGAAACCAGACTGCATTTATACATGTTTGCAATATCCCTTGGTCACGTGACTGTGTTATACGATTGTTTTGCCAAAAGCTGATGTTTACTTCCATTTTTTGGGCAAAACCACACCAATTGCGAACCACTGGTTCGCTTAAGAACTGTAGCGTTCACTTAACAATTGCAGCAACCATCTGACGACCAGCACATTCATTTAATGACTGTAGGAGGTGACCAGGCTGAGTTCAAGGGCAGGATAAAATGCATCATCAGTCTGGAGTCCTTACATCCCCGAAAGAGACCTTAAGTCCAGTCCCCTCCATTGACTCTGACATCAATTTGCCTTGACTGTTAGTAGATCAGATTCTTGTGTATAGTTTGCATAGGATAAACTCACAATGAATGCTTTTGAACTCTATTCTGGCTTCTGGTTTCTTGCACCTGATCATAAGTGCTGCAAAAAATAACATTAAATCAGCTACATGACCGAAAAAGTCTTATGACTGTCACGACTTATAACCACAATGACCAGGCTCCATTAGAGTCATAAGTCAAGTCAAGGACTACCTATATTGGATATCAATTAAGGTTCCTTTAATTCAACATCTTCCTCAATGCTATTCAACCTCTATTTGAAGACATCCAAATTTGTGGAACTTTACACCATTTGGATAATTGGTTCCATTGCTGAAGTGCTCTAATTATCAGGATGTTTTTGCTAACATTCAGTTGCAGTCTGTCATCCGATAACTTAAATCCATTATTTGGTGTCCTGTACTGCTTTACAAGATAAAATAAATCTTGATCTTCTTTTGTTTGGTATATTTTCAGATTTTCAGGAGAGCTGCCACTGAAAAGTGTTATTTAAAAATGCCTTCCCCCTATCAATCTTTTCTTCTGAAGACTAAAATTTAACCATGTCTTTCGATCTCTTTTTGTAGGAATTTGTCTTTAGTTCCCTGAACATCCTCTTTGGCTTTCTCTGAATCTGTTCCTGTTTCTCTGAATCCTCTTTAAAATGAAGTAAGCAAACTCAGCATATGGTACTAAACCAGGCAGAACAAAATGGCACAATTACTTCCCACAATCTGAAAGCTCTGTCATTGTTGCTGCATTTGTCTTTTTCTTATCACACTGCTGACTCATACTTGTTTTGTGATTAATAGCTGTTCCAAGAACTTTTTCACAAGTGCTATTTCAAATCAGGTATTTCCCCCCTCCATTTCAACGCCAAAGTTTACATTAATCTCTCTTAAATTTTGATTAGCTACCTTCAATATATTTCTCTTACAGAAATCATTTTGAATCTTATTCAAATCTTCTAAAATATTAATTATCCCATTTAATTAAAAAAAGGTATTGCGACCCTAGAAAGAGTGCAGAGAAGAGCAGTAAAGATAAGAGGTCTGAAGTTTAAACCTTATGATGAACTGTTGAGAAAACTAGGCATGTCTAGCTAGCCTAATGAAGAGAAGGATTAGGAGTGACATGATAGCTGTCTTCCAGTGGTCAAGCAGTCACAGGGAGTAGGAGGTTGACAAACCACTGAGGGCAGAATGAGAAGCAATAGGTGAAAGCTTGTTAAAGAGAAATCCTACCTGGAACTAAGGAGAAATTTTCTGACAGACAATGAGAGCCAATCATTCTCTATTTCTGCATCATAATCTATCTGCACGATTAATCTGCAATATTTAGAGATCATTTATAATACAGTACAATATTATCAAGTTTGCCCATTTTACCAGAATCATTTATGTACCTTCTCATCTAAAGATATTCCTATACTTTCACTGAGTGTCAGAGGATGAAAAGGAGAATTATCATCTGTATTTTTATTGGCATTGTTAGTTTGTGGTTGCTAATGCTATTGACATTGTAAGAGCAGGAAATTGTGTACTGGACCAATACCATCCTGTGGTTAAATTTGGAGGCACTTCGTAATGCCTTAAGAGTATTTTTCCAGGATTACATGAAATCTGAAGACAGATTGTATCATAAAAATCAATGAAATATTTATTTTTAAGAGTGGAGGAAATGCTCCTTCACCCAGTCCTGGAGTGAAATGCATCTTTTATTATTCATCCATATCTTTCTTTTCCTGGTAATCAATCCAGGATGTGTGAATACATCTTACAGTATATTTATTTTAGAACAATCTCTTTCCCACTCTTGTATTGGCATGTGATGCCATTAATATACTTGCCCTCAATTTGTTGCCAAGTGAAAACAAGAGCTTTTTGGCTTGATGCTTCCAAACCAGAGAAATGTGCTATAATATTTTACTTATTATTAACTGCTCTTGGGCAGTTGACAATAATATAAACAGATCCCAAATGTTAGAGCGTGTATTGAAAAATTAATGTTATTTCTATATATCTCAGTGAGACTCACAAGTCACTTCCACTGCACAAATTGCTTTGCAGAGATAAATCAAAACTGCTTAATGTACAATGATGGCAATACAATCATGGAAGAATAGATCGACATCTTTTGTCCAGCAATATACTATTGCTTTGTTCCAAAGGTGCTTTTTCAAAAGGCCACTGGACTTTGTTTTTCCCTTGAAGATATTTTGATTCTCATCCAAGAAGCTTCCTCAGTTCTGTTGTTCTGTTCTGTTCTGTTCAGTTGTGTTGTTTATCAACTCTAAGATAGTGTCTGAGAAATAGTATGAGAGCCTTAAGCAAAATGTGAATGAAATATATGACTAGAGAGAAGCTACAAATACTGTACCCACAATAATCTGATGGAAAATATCTATTTTATAAATATAAACTGTATTATAAATATCTATATTATAACAACAAGGGAATTTGCAGAGGATTCCACAGTCTGGTTCTTCAAGTGTGGCAACTGGAATTAATTCCAAGAATGTCAGTAAATCAACTGATAGTTTATTTGTCAATCTCACTTTTATGTTTAAAGGAACCCTATTCCACCTGCATGCCTGTTCTGTTTAATATTTATTAATGAGTATGTTTTGATTGAAATGATTTAAATAGAGAAATAATACTATTTCAGTTCTGACATCTTTCTGCATTTATTTTTGGACACAATATAACAGTTACACCATTATTACACTGGAGAGCTTATATACCTTGTCTTAATTCCAAATGTTTTGAGAAAGAGTTCAGTTGAACTGTTGTTTCCCTGCAGTCTACGGTACTAAGTGATGGAGAGAAAAGAAAATGTCAGAAAGTAGAATAGAAAAAAAGAGGATTTTCAGAAGAATAACACAGTGTCATCAGAAATTAGAGGTCCTTGAACATTTTGGATTCAAATCCCTCTTTTGATTGGCTTCAATTCGGTTTTAATGCAATCCCATGTGGTTCCTAAGAGGAAAAACTGCCTATTTCTGCATTAAAGAGAACTTCTAATAGTGGCTCCACCATTCTAAAAATATCTGTGTTTTTAATCTTAAACAAGATTGCCCTAGTAGCCTGTAGTCACGTTCAGAAAAGCTTATAAACTACAAAATTATGCTTCTAAGGCTTAGAAAGGGAGTGCAAGTTTAACTTATTTCTTTACATCCGTTTCATCTGTTCTTTAAACAGAACAATTCCCAGAATGGTTCACTGAGATTAGTAGAATGGTAGTCCTTGAGTTTGCATGTTAAAGGTAGTCAAACATAACAAAAAGAAAACCATGGGGAAGGGATGATGAAAAAATAAGATCAGGAAATCTATTTTATTAACTTGCTGTTCTAAACAATGACCAACTGGAAGAAACAGGCCAGAAAGACAGGCAGAATTGATGGAGCTTTATGTCCATTCCACATTGGCTAGATGAAAGTCATCTCTTAGAAGAAGCAACTGAAGACACACATATTTCTGAATGACAGAACTGTTTTTTTTTAATGCATTGACCGGTAATGCTTTGCCTCAGTCAAAGCCTCAGAATGACTCTGGACAATTAAGTACCATTTCTTACTATCCTGAAACAGGATGGACAGCTTCTGCTCATCCTGTTACCACTCAATATTCTCAGCCTTGAGATTCTGATTTAAGCGGTGCCACTGTTAAGAGGTTGTAAAGTTAGATGGTCATTGTCATTGCTTTGTGGTGAGAGTAAAGACATGACACATGTTGCATCAAAGTATAAACTATTTATTATATACAAAATAATAAACATATCTGCTAATTTAATCTGAGTCCATGGTCTTCTTTGCAGTCATGTAGCCACATGACTGCGCCACTTAGGATGCAGGATGGAACTAAAGATGGTGGAGAGCACAAGCTCTCAGGTAAACTCTGGCTCCTCCCCTTCCAATGGGAGGAAAGGCGGGAAGGTAGGTAAACTCCCCCTTCTCAGATAACACATTATAGCATGGCTGAGCAGTATTCTAACAGCCACAATAACCAATCAAAAGGAAAAAGAACATTCAAACTTCCCAGAGTCACTCTGAGGTAAGATGGGTGGCCTACACATTTTATAAACAAAGAAACAATAAAATTTACTTGTATAAAATGCCTTGATTGGATATGGAGAATGAAATGCTCATATCTGAAAAGGAGCTGCTCCCAAATTGGACTAGCAAGTCTATCTCTTGGCAGTGTTGAGACAGAGTAATGATATACATAGAACATTAGTTCCAGAGTACAGAATAAATTGAGTGGTCTTTGCACAGCTCCTACTCTAGCAGCATTCGAATTTTCATGGTGCAAAAATGCAGCATTGTATTTGTATCCAACCAATGTACAATCTTGGCTATTTGCCTAAAAATATAGCCAGAACACACATAATCCTCTATGCTGAGTCAAACATAAGGTCCATTGATTATAATAACTCCAGGCTTGTAAACTGACAATGAATATTTAACAAAGGTGACTGGAACTGTCTTTTGATAGCATCCCCGCTTCCACAGCCTGGTAATATAAAATTTAAACAAAATTATTGACACTTTGGGGATCTGCAGAGAAAAGCAAGTCTCGCTCAAGTCTCAGTCAAACCAGTCATGAATGCTAAAGTACTTTTAGGATTATGGTTGCTGAAGTAAAAATCTGAAGGTTCTCATCTGAAGTAAGTAGAAATACACTGGTTTTATTAATCTACCTCTCTCCCTTCTTTTCGTTTCTTTTCGTTTCTTTTTTCATTCTTTCCTAGTCACTATTTTTCTCATTTCCCCTAAATTGAAGTAAATTGATCAGTACATGATTGTGACAATAAAGTTCAATTTTATACAAAACTGTTTCTCCTGCCATTCTCACAATTCCAGTTGGAGAGCAGATGTGACTGCAGCTGTTGAGAGAACTACAGCCCATTTTTTGTTTATAACAGGAAATGCTCTTCATGCTGGGATGGTGAACATGTGATTAACGGACTAAATGTAGACTCCTCTGCCCCACTTTTGACTTCCTGAAAACACTCCAAGATTATCCTGCCAAAATTCAGCCACAACAGCAACAACGTATCCAACCAATTGTGGGCATTCTTGTGGATTCTTCTTAGAGAATGTTAAGGACAAAATGCTTAAATACACATATAAAGAAATTGTATATGTATGTGTAAGTGTGTGTGTGTGTGTGTGTGTGTAAATCTACCACTTGAAATGGTAATGACTTACATGGAATCTGCAGTTTCTTCACATTATTTGGAAATGGTTTTCCTTTGTTTTCTCTCATAACAGAAAAAAAAGTACCTAACCAATGTACCATTGGTATTCACTTATAGATAGTCCTCAACATATTTGTTTTAACAACCTTTCAAAGTTATGACAGTGCTGAAAAAAGAGACTTATGATAAGTCCTTGCACTTATGACTGTTGAATCATCCCTGTCACATCATCAAATTTCAGGTGTTTGGCAACTGGCATGCATTTACAACAGTTGGGGGTGTCCCAGGATCATGTGATCCCCATTTGCAACCTTCCAGGTGCATTCTGACAAGCGAAGTCAATGAGAGGAGCTGAATTTACTTAGCAACCACACAATTCATTTAATGACCACGATGATTCACTTAACGACTGTGGTAAAAAAGATTGTCAAACTGGGAGCAACTCATGTACTGACTGCACTGCTTAGCAGCAGATGTCTGAGTCCCAAATGTGGGTGTAAGTTGAGGGCTACTTGTCTTCTAGGTTCCCACTTCATTTTTTAAACTATGTACTATACAGTTACATTGCTTCCTTCTCTCAGTATGAATATTTTTTTAAAAGGTTATGAAGAAATATAGAAATTGAGTAATAAGACCACAAAAGAAGGAAACATGCAGATGAGCACAACAATTTCCCCTTGTTCTATGTAAGGAGGTAGGTTTGTATTTGCATTCTTATGGAATTTGAATGGTTTACAAATCATCAAACACAGAGTTAAAAATATAAAATCCTACAGGAAACATCTAACTAATTAAAATATCATGAATGTACTATCATCCATGGGAGTATAGGGGGGAGGAAATAGGCTAATCCTTCACACTCTTAAATGCCTCCTAAAGAGCCAAACTTTACAGGCCTTCAAAAGGCCAATAAGGTGAAGGACAGGCCATCTGGGCATCAGATAAGGAAGACTGACAATAGAATAAAACTTTGGTGGACACTGATTTCCAATCTCACTTCCATACTGTTGCCTCTGATTGTGTCTTAATATTTTATCTTTTCCAGCAATTCTCTAAACTGCAATATAGAGGTTAATATCTTCTTTTTGGATGATATATGGGGCTAGCTAAAGTTTTGGCACGTAGTAGATAAATAAATAATTTGAAAGACAGAAAAGGAAAAACAATTGATTATTTGTTCTGTTTATTTTAAAATACATAATTGTCACTGGGCTTGTAGAGCAGTAGGTATTTCTGGGATGATACATATTTGAATCCCGAACATTACTCCCTCTTGCTTTGGGTTCAGCAAATAAAATGAAAGAAAGTATTCCAGAATATTTCTGTTTCTGACACATAATCCTTTTCTTTCACGATCTGTATCTAGCTTCACTGACTGTCATTTAGTATAGCTATATAATTTTATTCCACCTTTCTGCTAAATATGTAAGACAGTGAAGATCCCCATTTATTTAATCCTCCCAATAACTGGGTTGAGGAAGCAAATTTTGCTAGGTGAACTTCAATTTGGATCTAAACTTCAACCTCACCAGTCCTGGCACAAAACATTAAGCTTTACATCCTGCAGCAAGTTCCTTTTGAGTTAGCTTTGTACAGAGGTTTATGTGTGAAAATATTGCAAACTATTTCTTGTAACAAAAGAAGGCACCTACATAAGGAGTTTACTGGATTCTCTTGACATAGGTGCCTTAATGAAAAAGATAGATGTTGCCCATTTCTGCGATGATAAATGCAGCAGCTTTCCCATACAAAATATAAAATATGTTAAACGAATCAAATGAGCCCTTCCTTGCTCATTTAGTATTTTGTACTATTTGCTTATATAGAACTTCCTTAACTACTTACAGAAATTTGATACAGACAATAGTTATGTGCATTAAAAAGCAATCCTAAAACTTGCAAATTGATCCTTTATGTGATATTTTTCCATCAGTATAATGGCTAATCATTTGATCATCTGCTTACTAAAAATTATTGGAGCAAGAATCAATATGGGAGAGAGGTTGTATCTATTTGACAATAGGTCTTGGAGGTGATGATGATAGTTATTGGCTAACATTGCCACAATATTTATTGGTTATTTCTTGTGTTGAAAATTTTACGGTGCCAAGATTTCATTCATTCGAACTGTATGTTCTTGGTAGCAAAATTAGAAATAGAGTTTGGCTTCTAGAAATCTGTGAAGTTTGCCAACTTAAAACCATGCTGTATTTTTCTCTCAGGAAAAGAACTCAGCCAGTCACGAAAATGGTTAAGATCTGGCCAGAGGGTGTTCTCAATCAGCTGCAGGACTGTTTTGAAACCACTGAGTGGAGTATATTCGAACATCAAGACCTGCATGAATACATCACTGCCGTACTCTCTTACATCAAAGTGTGCACAGACGTCACAGCATACAAGTGCATCAGAGTCTACGGGAACTGTAAACCCCGGGCCCGCCAGAGATCATCTACTAGTGCGATCAAAGCCGTCTGAGTGCTGTACCCAGGCCTGAACCCCGACTGCAAGGGATCCAGATAATCAGCTTCATTCAGGGTATGAAGGAATTGGAGCGCCACCACCTTCTCAACAACCTTCCCTAAAAAGGGGAGGTTGGAGACTGGACGGAAGTTGTTTAAAACGG
>JANHGC010004278.1:24261-47786 GCA_027560395.1 Boaedon fuliginosus | reverse complement strand
ATGTTGTTCAAGGTTATCACAAAAGAAACACTTTGTGCTTCCTTATGGTTCCCTGTGTCATTTCATTGAATTGTTGTAGTACAGGTAGCCCTTGTTATTGAAAGCCTCATTATCAGTGGTTTTGTGTATCCCCAGTGGGAATAAATTAGACTTGTTGTCTAAGTAAATGGTAAATGGATTTTTGCTCAAGTATAAAATAAATTTCCTCATGGCCTTCTTAATTACAACTGTTTACCTGGAACAGAATCCAGACAAAGAATGATGAATAATAGCTGACGTTCCTGTGGTACGAATAGATGTATTGAGATATATGGATACAGTTTTAAAAACACAGCTATGCTTTTACATCAACTACAGTGAAAATTGTTTTAGTAATTCTCCTTAGTAGCAAAGTATATATCTTTACTGTGTGTGAACTTAATTCCCAAAATAGCCATACTGTTAAGGAAACATTGATGGTAGATGAAAGAAAAATAATTCCCACCCATGATAATTGCAATCTAGTCGGGGCTTGTGATGAAAATGTCATGATGGAATGTGTTATTCCATTCCATCTAAGTTTTGCTCTAGTGTAATAACAGGCCTCTTCTTTTTTTGAACTTGTAGTGCTCTCATCTGAAGGGATCTTCCTTTTGCCCATTTTGTATTACACAAGATAAACAAGAACTGCATCACTCCCTTGACCCGGGGCCTGAGATATATAGTTGGGTAGCATCATCATATTGGTGATACCTCATCCAGTGGTGACAGATGTTCTCACTGAGAGGGTTCATGTAGAGGTTAAATCGACGTGGAGAGAACAACAAAGCCCTGGGGCACCCCACGAAGGAGGGGTCATGAATTGGACCTCTCACTCCTTATTCACCAACTAGGAGGAAGGAGGTAAACCAGAAGAAAACTTGCCTCCTGTCAATGCCCACCCCTTTTTCAATTACTTGGAATCTGAAAAATGATGATCTAGTTGTTTTAAATTAAATTATTAAATATTCCTCATAATGAACTAGGTTCTTTGAGCAATATTATAAAATAACAAAATTTTAATAAACAATTTGTTTTTCCTTAAAGGCTATATTTAATTAATATCTACTATCTGAGAAATCAGTCAGTTTAGTTTTCAGAATTTTCTGTGCTCAAATGCCAAATTAGAGGATTGTGGGGAGGGGGTCAGTGTATATAAAAAGGGTGAAAATTGTAAAGATAATTTTCTTCTAGGTGTGAGATAGTATCCCAGCTACAATTAGCAAAGATTAAAAGTCAGAGAATAAGGCATATTCAGCAGGAATCACACTGGCTAAATTGTTCTCTTTGATGAAAAAGCTGCAGTATTGTGTAAAAAGCTTATGGTCTTTTTAAAAAAGCCAATATACACAGTCTCTTAAATTGCTTTTGCAGTTTGTATCTTCTCTTTTCTGGTTTGGTAATTGCAGTTTTCTTGGAATACCTGGGCAATTTGTGCTAACTGCTGATAGGTTTACTTGCTAGCCACAGAAAGTGATTATTTCTGCATTTTTATTTATTTATATTTTATGTTTCTAGATCACCCATCTCCCTCAAGGAGGGGCGCAGGGCAGTTCAGATGTTTGTTATTACAAGTATGTTGAAATAATTAGGAGAAAATCAGGACCATTTGTTAAATTTAAATCAGATTCTAACACTGGGATTTTACATAAATGTTTTTAAAATGTTAAACAAATATATAACATAAATATTGAACATGTTTTCCAACTGGAAAAGATTCTATAAATTCTCAGGGAAAAGGTTTTTCCAGCTCTGCTGTCTAGATAATCATTGATTGAGATTCCAGTATTGAATTTTAGACCACTTGTATAGAATATATGTGTTTGCTTTCACTACAGTTTTAAAAACTTTAAAACCTTTTATGGTTGACAAGTGAATTGCTAATCAAAAGAGATTATTTTACAAGCAGTACTGATCCCCATATTTTACAATATCAGTTGATAAGACTTCTGATTTCTGTTGTTTATTTTAGCTGCTATTAGTAAGGTTAATAATCTATGTTCTAAATTACTTTTTATTCACTGTTGACTTGAATCAACTGCTGTGATTTGTTTAAAATTAACATAATTCATTGTTTCAGAATAATATATAAATAAACAGAAATTATTAAGTCTGTCTTGATGTCCCTTTGTAGCAGTACTTACCATCATCAGAATAGACATATTCTGATAGAGAATAGTTAAATCTCAAGCTTGAGATGTTCCATCCAAGCAAAACACAGTTGGTTTCAACAAGTAGTAATCATTAAGAGACTGGTATGTTATAAAGATATATCTATTTTGTTGTCTCTATAAGAATATGGATGATATCTGAAGAAAAGTGATAGCATCTTCATTAAGTGAGAGTAATCAAAATCTCTTTCTGCTAAAAATGTGAACAATTTGATACTCTGAAATTTGAATTTTGAATTTCTGGAATTTGATTCAAATGGCAAGAATTTAATGACTATTCCATTAAGTTGGATTCAAAGTGCAAGGCTGAATTAATGTTTCATTGCATAATTAAGATTTCAGAAGAGCAGTAAGGGGAGAATATTTCCAAAGATTTGAGAATTCTAAAACTCATTATATTGTATGTTTCTTGCAAGTTCACAATGTTTTCCAAAGTAGAATTTCTTATTTGCATAGAGTAGTGTGAGTATGTTTGGGATCAAGCTAGGTTTTAGTTATACTTGTGGTGCACTGGGCATAATGTTACAGAACAGAGTACTACTATGAGCCTCGATGGCAAGTGGTTAAATGTAGCACTGCAGACTATTTCTGCTGACTTGTTCAGCAGGTTGTCAGATCGAATCTCACCAGGCTCAAGGTTGACTCAGCCTTCCATCCTCCTAAAGGTCGGTTAAATGATGACCCAGATTGTTTGGGGGCAATATGCTGACCCTGTAACTGCTTGGGGAGTGTTGTAAAGCTCTGAGAAGCAGTATATAAAATCTGAGTTCTATTGCTATCTATGTTGTAAGCCGCTCAGAGCCCTTCGAGAGTTGGGCGGCATAAAAGCGAATTAAATAAATAAATAAATAAATAAATAAATAAATAAATAAATAAATAAATAACTTATATTTATTGTTAATAGCAAGGTGGTATCTATGACATGGATACAGCTATGATCAATAAGCTAGTCTGTTTCACTCTTGCTAAAAAGCATTGTTTGAAACCCTCAATTTTCCCCAAAACCATGATGGGCAGCCATATTTTTCCAGGGTCATCTGGTATCAATGTAGAAAATTGGAACTTGGCATGTAAGAAAAGTAAACAGTAGAACATATATTAATATTAATTAATATTTATTTATTATTTATATCCCCAGTCCAGGGGAACACAAGGCAGCAAAGAAAAGAAAGAGAATTGATGTGCTTTATGCCTGTGGAGCTTAAAGGAAAAGATATAATAGATATGAATGAAGGTGATGTGAACAAACAACAAATAAATAATATAACACAAAATTATCTTATAGGCCAGTTATTTAGGTAACAGTATTAACTTTTCCCAATTTTAGGTTGCATTTATAAAGCATACTGAGATATTAAAAATGTTTACTTTTATATCAGAGAAAGTGAATAATTTTGGATACTTGGAATAGAAAATATAAAGGCTATAGAATTTTCTTAATTCTGGTTTCTTGTATTATGAATTAGTTGATACCATGAATTACATAGCTTCTTGCTAAGTTGGAGTATGCCATAAATTACAGAGATTCTTCAAACAACTTTTGAAAAAATATTATATTAATAAGTATCCGGTTTGGTTAGAAAAGATCATTTTAAGTACTATTTGGATAATGATATAATGTATAATATTCTGTTTGAAATAATTAGTATTGACCTATGAAATGTTCTGTTTTATAAGCCTATTTCTCCTTAAAAATTGTAATTATATGGTATATACCTTTATCTCTCTCAAGTACAATTTTGCACAAGATATTAGCAGAAAAACTTTAGTTCTGTAAATTATAGACCCTAATATTAACAGTGAAAATTATTTTTCATTTTTTCCCCTATAGGCAGAACTCATAAAAGGAACTTCGCCAAGTATTGGACTCACTCTGCGTCAAATACAATCTAAGGAAGGAGAGACAGGTCACGTTGTTATTGAAACTGTTACACCAAACTCTGCTGCTGCTGCTGCAGACCTTCAGAGGGGAGACAGGCTATTATCTATTGGAGGTATGCAGTGAAACTACATGGACTGAGCTTAATAAGATCTGCTAAGATGCATGTAACTAGGGAAGTGCTCAGAAGGGATAAAAATTAAGTGACATTATGGGGAATGTATTAAAAAAAGGTTTCATCTATCCTTTATCAGTCACAACGAAGCAGGATCATTAAATGTTTTGTTATATTGAGGGCAATAGGGCCCTACTGAAACAATGTCATAACTTGCTTTCTGAGGAATGCCATAATTATATTTTAGTTTAGTTTTTAGAATAAAAATACTTGTTATTCTTTTAGATATATTTTTCTCAAGCTTGAAGGGGCATTATGTTTGGAGAATAGAAAACACATAAATATTTCAGAAAAACACATCAATATTTGGTATCAACTTTGGCAGCTGTTGAGGAAATGGTTTTCATTCAGTAGAAGAGATACAAACAATAGAGTGCCTAGGTAACTCTTTATGTAAGATTGTTCTTGGTACAGAAGAGTTCCCTATAGATGATGTTTGTGTAGAAAATAGCAAATGTGAAGTTTTAATTCTCTCAACCTTTATTATCTGTTGAGCAGTGTTGTTTTGTGTTAATATTGTGCGTGTTTTCTTAAAGAGGGATACATTTTATGTATGTGTTGCATTTTTAATCTGTCCTTTTCTCTTTATCATCTTGGGAGATAAAATGGGGTAAGGAAGAGTAACTGTCCCAGAGTCAGCCTGTGAGTTCTGAGATTGGAAGGAAGATCTCCCTGCTTCTTCCTTTCTTAGGACATTCCACCTGTTGTAACCTTGAGAATATGATGATTGTTATTGTCATTATTATTCCTCCATCAGCTGATTGGTTTGCTTTGTGCTTTCCAGTCAGAACTCCTGGCAACTGCCTAGACAAAATTCCTTCAGTTTTCTTGGCAACATTTTTGGAAACAGTTTGCCATTGCCTCCTTACTGAGCCTGAGAATGAGTGACTGGCCCAAAGTTACTCATTTGGCTTTGTGCCTTTGGTAACTAGAACTCGTATCTCCCAGTTTCTAGCCTGGTGCCTTAACCACTACACCAATACTGCCTCTCCCTCCTTCAACAGTGTAAATAGGGTTTCTTTGTGTTATAATGCAAATGGTAATTGGTTTACTTTCCATTTACATTACTACCTGTATTAATAACATTGATGAGGAATTTATTCATAAGACAGTCCCAATTTGTGTATGGAAGGGAAAGGAGCTGCATGGCTTCTCCTTGACTTAGTAGCATTCTCAGTTTAGGTATTTTATCAGTTGCTGCAGCAAAGATTAATCATTATTGTTTTGCTCTCTGTTTTTTAATAGGAGTCAGGATTACATCAACAGGACAAGTGTTAAAACTTATCAAACAGGCCGGTGAAAGAGTCACCATATATTATGAGAGACCAGTTGGCTATAGTCAGCAGACTTTATCAACCCAAGATAATATTTCTCAGTTGGAAGAGACATATTCAGATGAATATTTGCTAAATGAAATAGATAACAAAGAATTAGATATAGAATTTGAAGACTTGGCAAATGCACTAAAGTCAAGTGAACTCAAAGATGATACTTCAAGCAGTCCCAAGCACATACCAGTTTCACTTGCTGGTAAACCACCTGGAACGCTATCTCCAGTATTAAATCGCAAGTTGCATCTAGGAAGTTATCAGGCATCTCCAAGGGTACTTTTCAAAGAGACATCCAGACCAGCAGTACACAAAAGTCCTGAGAACTTGGATATAAATCAACAGACAAATAAACAGCCACAGTTAAATGTAACCAAACCACCTGTCCCACCCAGGCCACAGATTAAAGTGCCAGCAGTTTCTAGTGAAGTTCAAAATAAATTAGAAACTGGCGACTTATCTTCTGAGAAATTGGACAAACTGCCTCTTCCTGCCAATAATGGTGACAAGAGTTCAGAAAAGATAATCAAAGTTATTGATGTAGGAGAAGAATCTACAGGATCCAAACCAATTGCTAAGGAGTCTTTAGAAAATTCACAGAGTTTTAAAACAATTACAAATAAATCAGAAATATCCAAAGAAAATACAGAATCTCAACAGAATATTAAAGCATCTATCAATAAAACTATTACAAGCAAATCAGACGTATCAGAGTATTCACATTGTTCACTGAATGCTAAGGCAGTAGAAAACCATAATTCATGGGAATCGCCAGAAATTCCTTACCGTAATCGAGCAGGTAAATGGGCAAGGACAAAAGGCTCTTCCTACATATTTGAAGTAGGAAAAGAACACACTTACCTAAATATTGGTGTTTGGTGTAGAGACCCTTTCAAAGTAGGTGGGCTGGTTTGTTTGGGATATGAAAGTGTAAAACTTGAAGATGTGGCTTTAGATTGTATAGCTACATCCTCCATGGAATTCATTAGGCTATTTCGATTAAATCCTCCTGCACCTAAAGCTGCAGTAACTAGAACAGCATTGCGCAGTTTGATCTCACACAAAGGTTTCAATGAAAAGTTTTGTTATGGTGATGTCACTGTACATTTTAAATATTTAAAAGAGGGTGAACCTGAAGACTCAACTTTTCTGTTGGAAAAAGAGAAAGAAAATATTTCAGAAGAAGCAGCAGTTCCCATTCTTTCAAAAGAGGATCCTTACTTCGGACAAATTACTTATGCTGAAAATAGGCATAATTTCCAAGATACTCAATTTCAAAATCCAACTTGGTGTGACTACTGCAAAAAGAAAGTTTGGACTAAAGCAGCCTCACAGTGTGTGGTTTGTGCATATGTTTGCCACAAAAAATGTCAAGAAAAGTGTCTGACTGATGCTCCCTTCTGTTTAGGAGCCACAAGACGGCTTGAACGAGTTTTACACCCTTTTAAATTTGAAAACCAAGATTCTCAGCCCATACCAGGACCTCGTGTAGATTCAGAATTGAAAACTGCAAATAAAGCAACAGGCCTAACAAGACACCTTATTAATACAAGCAGCCGGTTCTTAAACCTCCGTCAAGTTCCTAAAGTTCGTATTAATGAGCAAGGACCTGAAGTGGTAGAACCTTCGCCAAAGCAGACGCCCCATCCTTCTGATAATGAAGGCAGTGATACAGATACCGGTGGCCCTAGTAGTCCTTCCAAGCAAGTAACCACTCCGGGGATTAAATTAGCAAGAAAGGAAGGAGGACTTGATGATAGTGTTTTCATTGCAGTGAAAGAAATTGGCCGAGACCTTTATAGAAGTTTACCTACAGAAGAAAGAATTCAGAAATTAGAGATTATGTTAGAAAAACTTCAATATGAAATAGATCAGGAACTGGAGAGCAACAATTCCTTAATTAGAGAAAAGAAAGAAGCAACGGATTCAAGGAAAAAAAGGCAATTGGCTGCTGCGCTAGCTAAATCAGGCGAAAGGTTGCAAGCCCTGACACTCCTTATGATCCATTATAAAGCGGGCATTGAGGATATAGAAGCTTTAGAAAATACTGCTTTAGAACTTGGATCTAGAAAAGAGGATAAAGATGAAGAAGACAACTTAGTGGAAGAAACAGATAATGAAGATGAGGCTGCTTTAGTAATGGCACCAGTACTTGAAACCCTACTCAAAGAAGAAGAGAGACTTGAATCCCAGAATGCATCTGAAGACTGATATTGCACAGTTGGTCTTGCAAATGATAAACTGAAAATACTTTGCACTTAATCAAACTACATCGGATTTCAAAATTGTAATTAAACACTGAGATAATATATACAACCTGCTTCTCCATTATTTTCAAAACCCATGTAAAGAAATGACTTTTATTTCCAGGTACAATATGGTTTTATTTTGTTTGAACCATGTTACATTTAAATAACATTTTGGGACTTTATACTAGATGGTTTTTAATTTATTTGAACTTTTTTCTAAAATGTATTTCTAAAATATATCAGGGTAAATTGCAAAAAAAAAAAAAAGTATCCAGACAGATGTTTTGTTGGAATGAGTGAAGCAGCCACTTCCTCCATTAGAGCTAACGCCTCTTTTGAGGGCTTTCTCCAGTTATCTCCATAGACATGTTCACATATAGCCTGCTTTCTGGCAATCTCAAAGGAATGTTGTCTTCTGAAGGGCACAACTGCCTCTTTGTTTCAAGAAAGATCATTTTGCTCACACCAACATACTTTCTGAATTGCCTTTGAAATGCTTTGCACAGTTTCTGTTCTCATTTTTTTCTTCCTTTTGTTATTCAGTTTTAAAACTTTGCATTTTTATTTTGTGCTCAAATTAGAACTACTGTAGCAGCTGCTGATGGGCCACTTTTGACAATTTTTGTTATACTTTGCCATTTGTTTATTGAGTATATTTTGGAAAGGGGTTTGACTTTCAGGGTTGTTGTTGTTTTTTTTTGCCAATGATGCATTTGAGATAACATCCCTTGTATTTTCAATTATTTGGTAACGTTAGTATTCCAATGTCTGATTTCTTGGATTTTCTTTCACAGAAGTCTAATGTTTTTGAAAAGGCAATTTACATTTTACTCTTTCCTTCTATGAGTTTATTAGAATCTTTAGCAGGAAAGACCTTTAAAGCATATATCATTGAAACATCATCAGGTTTTAGTTTCCCTGCTCAAAAACATCCATAAGCATTCCTTTTTGCCTATACACATGCTATACCAATATTTTATAGAAAATGTATTGAGAATGTGCCACAGATTTTTCTTTGTTCCTGTAACTAGATGGAAGCTTTGTAAAACATACTCTTCTATGATGTAATAATGTTAAGCGCCCATGAGAAAATTTAATGGTAACTTACCAATTCTATTTTTGGAAAGAATCTAAATATTAAGAATTAATATGTAAAAGGATTTTAAAAATTAACACTAATATGATTTATTCTCTGGTGGGTCTGTTGACAAAAAAACCCCCCAAATAAATTACATACTCAAGAACTTAAGATTCTCCCTGTAGCCCTCACCCACCCATTGAATCCTGATTCCAGCAACACTAAAATAAACTTTGGCCTCATTTCTGGGGAAAAATATCAACTGATCTGAGATGAGGATTGTTAGAGTTACCGTGGTGTTTCACACCCATATTTCTTAATGTTTTGTTTTTATGTGCTTAATTATCATTTTTGACATTGTGTTATAAAATACTTTTGTAAAACTAATAAAAAGATAGCATTCAGCATTACTCCTACTTGACTAACAAGCAACCACTTATGCTAATGCATAGAAAATTTTTGCTGTTATAATGGGAGTGAATGTCCTAACATTTTTAACTTTACAACTTGCCCTTCCAATAAAAAAGGAAATGGTTCAACTGAACAGTTGCCAAATTAACATAATCCATATTTTTTAAAAAGATAAAACAATTTTTAAGTATTTTCCCAAATGAACCAATAATATTTAATCAACATTATATTTAAGAAATATTATCTTTCAAAAACCGTCAGCATAACAAAAGTTTGCATAAACTGGGATATTTTCCCTTTAGTTTCTGTCCAGATACTAACTTGCAAATGAGAGTACAAAGGCAAAAATACTACAGATATTAGGTTTACTAAGCTAGCATCCTATAATAATTATCTGTTTATGAAAGAGGCATGAAAAGTTGGGTATCAGTACTCCACTATGACGATTGTATAATGTAAGATAAATATAGTGCAATATTCTATTCGTTGCGTGAGAATGGCAGCAAAATAATAGTATGGTAGCATCAACGAAAACATAAAAAGCATAGAATTATAATAAATGCTGTTTTTAAAATGAACTATTGATACATTCCTTTTATATATTTTGCTTCTCTGCTTTATTATACACAGCTGAAAATAATAAATACCACTAGATTCAAGAGTATCTTGATATGGTGGTATGTTATTACTTGACACTAGCGTATATGGAAATCTGCCTGAGATGATTGTCAGAAGATTTTATCATGAAAACAAGCTTTAATAAAAGGTTTTAAATAAATACTGTTTCTTTGTTATAAGCTGTTAAATATTTAAATATTTGGCACATAACAAAAGTTTCTTTTTTATTTATTCCCCGCTATGCTATTTTCTAGAACAATGGCTTCCAACTTTTCCAGTATTTCTGTATTCAGTGAACCTTTTGTGGAAGGGTTGTGGATGAAAGATAAAAGGCCTGTGTATCTGTAATGATGCTACGGTCATTCTTTCATAGGCTTAGGTAGAGTTATGAATCTCCCTCAATGGAATCTTTTATGGACCCTTTCCCATCCTGATTCGTGGCCAATGTTTATTTCAATTCTCATCAGAGTCAGCTAGCCTTGTCTGTAATCAGAATCTACATTGGTAAAGGCTCCACATTGGTAAAAGGCTAGATAGGATAGAGATTAAGATTGTCCACTTACATACAATATGTACTTGACCTTCGTCTAATAACACATTTTCTAAGGGGCTTCTCTACATTTGCGATACCTTGTGCTACAGAAGGTTTAAGATTATGAAGTACTTATTCTTTGATTGAGAAATTCTTGATAAATCTGAGGAACTTAAAATCATAAATTAAAACATTGTCTTGGGAAGATTAAATGTTTCTTTTCATAATCATTTTTGTATTAAATTTCTAATAACAGAATTCTTAAAACATACTGTGTGATGCAACTCCTTGAGATTATAGCAATCTAAGACCAAATATACTACTAGGGATTATATTCAATATCATCAAAATCTCATAGAAGCGATTCTGAATGCTTGTATTCTCTAAGATTATCAGTATGACTTTTCACAGAGAAGCTATTATCTGAAAATATGTTACCTAACATACCTATTAGAGTGAAAATAATAATTTATATTTTTTTTAAATGAAAAAGATCAGAAAAATCTATCTGCTTTGAAAAATGTACAATAAAAAGCAGAATACCAGTAAGTAGAAAAATATAAATAAAAATTAATTTTGTAGAGGAATTGGTAAATTCAACACAATACATTTAGATATGCAAGGTAACTTTTGAAATAATGCTGCATTGAAGCCAAATAGAGATTAAGGTAAATACATTTCTGTGTAATAAAGGTACTAAAGTAAATGTACAATTAGTTGATTTGATTTGATTCGATTCTTATAGCCATGTGCCAAAAGTAAAATGGATTAGAATAAATTAATTGCAATCACACCTCAGCCTTTTAGTTTATTATCCAGTGGCAATATTTATAGCAAGAGGAAGAAAACAGAGTAATTCAAATCTGTCTCATAATGTTCTGATCCAGAAATCTCCAGCACCACTTATTGTCTATTGTGCTGTCATAAGGAGGCTAACCGTGAAGCAAGAATAAAGTCTGGCACTCTCCTATCTTTCACAGTGGGGTTTTCTTGTTTAAAATTCCTACTCATAATTTAGGGAGTCTGTTGAAGAGTTGTGGATACAGAGCATCTCTTTATCTGCCCAACATTTGAGTTTAGAGGAAGAATTCTGCAAATCGGTGAGAGATTGGGGAATCTAATTGTCATCTAAGATAAGCTTTTTGAATCCTTATATGAGGGCAACTGTTTACTCTTCAATGTATAGAACAATTTAAAAAGACTGTTTTCTTTGCACCATAGTTCACAGGGGCCAACAACTATGAATTTAAAGCATTTTCTCTGAAATTCTGCACAGTCATTTTGAGAACTGTCAGCAGTGGAGAATGGAGATGAAGACTTGGTGTCTTATCTTTCTGGACTATTTGGCACATTAACAGTACTGAAATACCACATTGTTGCCTTTTATTTCTTTCACAAAATAACATTCCATTCTTATTTTCTGTATAACAGAACAATAACAATTCATCTAAAGCATTTCCAAAACTTGACCAAAATATATGTTTTATACATGGAAATGACACATAAACACACGTTTTACAAAACTATAGAAAGTGTCTGTTTTAAATACAAACCATCTGCTGATACATTAGAAAAGGCACAGAGATCAAGTTTACAAACAAGGTGTTATGTGTACCACACTACATAAATGTTATGGTCTTAACATTTGTTGGTTTTTTTCCCCACAATTAAGGCCATAACCCATGGGCTCATTTCAACACTGAGAGAACACTGTTACACGAGTTGATAGGTTGCAATATAGACCATTATGTATTAAGAACCAGAATTTTACCTGCCTCCCATTTGTCAAGCTAGTCAGTCTTGAAATCTGTAATCCTTTGCATATTCTTCAAAAGCACAAAATGTTGTAGACTCTCACTCAAGAAAAGGCGTTAATCCATTTCCATCTGCTGATATCTGGACCATACTTACAAGCAAAGTCTGTGAATAGACTTGGTATGAAAGTCTGACAACATTGAAAGGCAGGTGTGTCCTATAATTTTGTAATTTGCAAGAACAAACTCTAGAAAAATAAAACTTTTAACATGAAGTGTCTGTCACATACTTTACTTACTCTAGTGCAAGTCTACTAGGGAATATATCTGCCTGGTCTTCCTTTTTAATAACCAGATAGCATTTTTACAAAGTTAGTCTCATGTGGGAATTGAAGTGCTGATAGTTTTGTTTCTGGTTTAAATAGGCACATATTAGAACAGATCTATCCAGAAGTATATAGAGATTAACAATACAGCATGAGGATTCATCTTAACTTCAGAAACAGCTGATCTGCTATAGCCATTCCATTTTGATCTTTGAATCTGAAGCAAGATTTGGAGTACAAAAACTACTCTAGACTAATATGGGAAAAACTGGATTACTTATTATTTCTTCATTAAATGGGAAAACACAACGCTTCATGAAGAGAGAAAGCATGCCAAACTACAGAAATGGGGATAAAGATTTTGGGGCTATGATCCTTGAAAATGTCCCAGTACTGCATGTTGTTTTGTGATATGTTCAAATTTGTAGCATCAGTAGCTTCCTTGGAAAGAATCATCCAAACTGAATTTTGAATAGGTAGGGAATATAAATCAAAGAACTTCTTGTAAATAAGCTGTTTATATGGAGAGGGTCATTGCTTGGTAATTGGATAGGTCACGTACTTGACATGAAGAAAATATTAATCCATAAACCATGCAGCAGCCTAGGATGAAAGACTGAATAACAATGAGACACAGCTCATAGAGTATGTGATATAACTAAAGGTACTTCTTCAGACTTCCAAAGCTACAATTGGGACCTTCAGTCTAGGATCATGGAAACAATTCCTTTCATGTAAATGATAAAAGGCTTCCTGCATCATCCTTGTTTGCAGCATGTTGAAGCTCCAGATCAAGACTTGACTCTCCATCCCAGGGAAATAACAAATCTGTTCTAAATTATCACATTTCAACTCAGGATCTGGGGCTTGTCCCAACTTCATACACTACTTCAAACTTACATCAGCAGGAATCATATAGCTGTTTTTCTTTCTGTACAATTTTGAATGTGATGAATGGTCATTTGAAGCTATTGCAAAGCTATCTGAAGTTTACATATTTAGATATTGCAGTAGACAATGTTTATATGAGGATGAGACACCAGATTTGGGCAAGTTGGATGAGATTAAAAACGTTCAGTGGAATGTTGCTAGTAGCAATGCAAAATTAAGATGAACCTATTAAATACTGTATATCAAACTTCCCTTTCCAAAATGCCACATAGTTTACAATGAAATTGATTATTAGCCATATAAAGTTTTGTTCACGCTACATCATTCTGAATTAGGTTAAGTGTAAGAATAATTTGAAGTAAAGTTAATTTGAAAAGTGCAAAGTATTATATAAATATATTTAAATAGACAATCTGATCATTTATAATTGCTAGTTTCAGGCACTCATTGCTGCAATGAATTAAATGAAAATGTATAATAAGGGAAATGTTTGAATTAATATTGGATCTAGATAGAGATGTATACATTTACAAAATGCATAATGTTAAACACCAAGTTTTAACAACAGAATCTTCTAATACATTTTTTTTTTCATAAGGCAATGGGTAATCTTCATCCAGGGCAATAAATAACTATACCTTTGGTTTCATTTTGTTTTACAAGTTCACAATTAAAAGACCAATACAATTAAAACTTTTTGATGAGATGGATCATTGAACTACCAATACCAGCTTTTAAATATTATTCATCACTCTCTTCATCATCATCATCATCTAATGGATCTGGTTGGATGCTGTTCTGGGTATACATTTTGGTTTTAAAATGACAGTTTTGATCCATAAGTATTGCCTACAAAAGAACATAGCTATTATTATATTTCCAAAGCATAGCATTGTTTTGTGTAACCACAGAAGACTTATAATTAGTTATCACTTAAGTATATAGCACGTAAGATTAATTTTCAAAAGTTTAATCTATTTACCTGTTTTATAACTAGTGTTTAGCTTTAAATATAAAACACTTAAGATAGCTGTCCTGTTCAATAAATATAATACCGGTAATACAAAACAGATTAACCCAGTGGTTTGTGAATTAATCCAAACTAAAGTTGGAACTATATATTTTATAGAAAAGTAAATGACAGAACACCTTTGTTAATGTATTTAAAAGCAATCATGATTATTTTGTTGCAGAAAATGTGAACATGGAAGACACGCTACAAAATTGTTCTTTCCTGACTCCAGAGAAGAACAAGACACAGCTCTGTGCTTACCATTTTTTCTTCCTTGGCAGGTGGACTGCGTAGAAAAAAACACAGGGGAGCAAAGAGGATATCAACAAGTCCTATAATTGTCATGAGCCATGGAAATCCAATTGACTTTGCAATAGCACCACCAACAGATGGACCTTTGGAAATACAAATTGTGTAACCAAAAGAAAAAGCTGAGCACACCATCAATGAGAAAAAAATAAGACATGATCTAAAACATTGGGCCACTTCATGTCTAACCCTAAATCAAAGAGTAGACAATAGGGCAATTCAAACTGCCTGGCTGGTCTCAATTGGTTCCTCCTACAAAAATTATAAGGCAGTTACCTATATTTCTATTTAATTGGTATTATATACAAACCTAGATGACAGGTTTCATCTACCGTGTTTCCCCGAAAATAAGACCCTGTCTTATATTTTTTTTTGCCACCAAAAAAGGCACCTGGTCTTATTTTGGGGGGATGTCATCCACTGTCTATACTATCAGTTAGGAGCGCACGTATATTGGGCGCACGTGTAAAAATCAAGCTAGGTCTTACTTTCAGGAAAGGTCGTATTTTCAGGGAAACGGTATCATGCTGCAAACTGAAGCCAGACTTTTTGGGAATGCCACAAGATGCCAGTTTGCATATGAAGATAAACAAGCCATAGACTGGTTCCAGAGTTTAGCCACTCTGAACAGAAGGAGGACCTGTACAGGAATAATTGACAATGTGCACCAACACATTTGCTTATAAGGTGCATTGATAGGCAGAATATTCTGCAAGCATCGTTAGATATTTAAAATGTGAACATTATACTAAATGGCTAGTATAATGTCCTTGCTTCATTGTCATAGTTCTCATAATTTCAAGAAATTTAAGAGCGAAAATGGGAAATCAGCTTGTTCTCGCCCTAACCCATCATTTTTGCTATCGGGCTATTTTTCTGTAGCTTTGTTTCAGAAAGTTTATGGTTTCCTAGCATTCTGCAGTAGGAAGGCAAGAAGAAGACTGCCTTGGGTAAGCCCTAGAATATTTATTTATTTATTTATATTTTATTTATTACATTTTTATGCCGCCCAACTCCCGAAGGACTCTGGGCAGCTTACAACAGAGATAGCAACAGCACTCAAGATGTTATATATTGCTTATCATAGATTTACAACACTTCCCAGCAGTTACAGAGTCAGCATATTGCCCCCAAACAATCTGGATCTTCATTTTACCGACCTTTAGAAGGATGGAAGGCTGAGTCAACTTTGAGCCTGGTGGGATTTGATCTGACAACCTGCTGAACAAGTCAGCAGAGATAGGCTGCAGTGCTGCATTTACCCACTGCGCCACTGAGGCTCTTCTTTTAAGCATCTCTTCAGCTGGAAATGAAATAGACTTCAATTGCAAACCTTACCACCCCCAAATCCTGGGAGATGGATTTATGGAGTTGGAGGGGGGTTAATACAACATAGTGCAAAGATCTTCTGCAACAGTGTTTTAATGTTAAGTGCATTTCAAATAAACAGATTAAGACCTTACCTAAAGCAAAACCCATACAAAAGGCAACATCTGCAATTGCATAAACGCTCCCATAGACAGAAACATGGCGCAGATCAACAAGGTAACCCATAATAGGCATCAGTGAAGAATCCACCATCCCTGATTATAACACAGAAAAGAAGTATTTTAAAAAGTATTTTTAAAAAAGGTATTTTAAAATACAAAAAGTATTTTAAGTATTATTTTTAATGCTTAAAAAGTATTAATCAATTTTTCTCCAACTATCTACATACAAAATGGCTGGAAATAATTTTTGAAGGAAGTATGTATGTGGACAAGTGCCCAGTTTTACTGAATTTACTGCAGAATTTTTAAACCAAGAGGCATTTCAACATTGACAAAATAATATTCCTTTCAACACAATGCAATCAAAATTTGAATAGGTTGTGCTGTGTTCGCCAGAGCTGGAACAATGACATCAAAACAAAATTGTAAAATCTTAATGAGAAATTTTGCTTCAAATGTCACATCTGCTTTATTATGCATGTGTTTGCCCTTCTAAATTGGGATTACTGTTCACAGAGAGGAACAGTTCAGTTGTGCCTAGCCTATAAAAGCATCATACAGCCCTTACAAACTTTGTTATGGCATCAGGTATAAATATCAGCTATGATATTTCAGATCTGAAATTAGGAAATCTTTTTAACAATAAACAGGAATCCACCCTCTACCTTATTATTCCAATAGCAAAGTTCAACAATGTATATTTGAGCACTAGATATATAAGTGTAGGTTTCATATACAGTAATTATATATCCTGCTATGATGCAAAATTTAAATTGCCTTAATACAAGTTGCCTTAATACAAGTATTTTATCTTCAGCTGAATGATTTTACTCAGCATCTTAATGTATTTTACTAATGTGTGGTTCTATCTTGCCATAAATTGTCCTTAAATCTCCTTTTAGATTTAACTGGGCAGCCAGCCAGCCAGATCAGGCCAGTAGAAGAGATATTACACTTTGTAGCTATTATAGCTGGGCTGCTAGAAATTAATCAATCCTTCTGCCGTAACATATAAATACAGCATTTCAAAACAAGATTTCTCCTGCTGCTAATAAAGCTATAAGATATAAAGAAACATTCACCTTCATCTCCAAAAGCCTGTATATGAAAGGCAAGGGCATCTTTCTGTGAAAGATTCATCAAAGAGGTTTAGCCCTTTCTTTGTTTATTGCCAAAATCTTCACAAGATATGTTCTGCTACCTTGTGTGCAAAAAAGGGGAGCTTTGACTACATTTAAAACTGATAAATTATATGCTAGAATTAGTTATCCATGAGCTACTTCTATAACCAAAGGTAATTTATTATTATATAATCAATCCAGTGTTGTTTATGAATGTCAAAATATTGTACATGTTCTCTATCCCGTAAAGACTCTCTATATAGAATAACATATGTATATCTAATTATTTTACCATCTGTTGTATCTGTAATGATACAATAAAATATGTTTAATTTTCTTGCTGGCAGCATAGTCTGCCAACATTGCATTGAGACAGAATAGGTTTTCTTATTTGTCTTATGTAGTGATAATCACTGCTGACTGTACTTCTTTTGTAGATTGTAAAATGTTTGCTTTTTGAAAGGAAGCTGCAGTAAAACATTATCTTTTCCTAGTATGAACATTAATTAACTCTATTGGCAATGTTTCCAATGTGTACATTTTCAGGAACAACAGCCAAGCCACAGGTTTCCACGTATTACAATGGCTAATTGCTGCATGCAATCTTTTAAAAATGTTGGACGCTTAGCTGTTACTAATTGTTGTTAGTAATGAAAATGGGATAAAGTTCTTTATGTGAAAGGCATCGTATTTCAAAAATATACATGCATCTCTTGAATTCAAAGTCCAAGCAGGCAGGAAATCTAAATTACTAACTGATGCCACATATTGCAATGTAATTAAAAACTGAGATATAAAGTAGTCTATCTGGGATCATGAACCAATCCCATAAATCCAGGTGAGCTATTTTTTTATGCTACCGCTTCTACCACTCTCTAACCGAAACATAAAATGGATCTCAAGCACCTCCCCTTCTTTCACAGAATAGTCCAGATGAACAATCTGGATGTATCTATTCATGAGAAAATATTGTCCCTTTTCAAATTCATTGAAGGTAATTGTGATAGAAATAAGAATCTACAGTATATAACTTATATATCTCTACTGAGACTTATGTAAAAGAGAAGATTCTATGTAGCACATCAAATAACAAAATGTAGCATTGCAATGTCCTCTTGGCGGCTTCAACTCCCAGAATTCTCCAGCCAGCCATGCTGGTTGGGGAATTCTGGGAGTTGAAGTCCATCCAGCTTCAAGTGGCCAAGGTTGAGAAACACTTCTCTAAATCAAGTGTTCAGCCATTTTTTTTCCTTACCAATGGCAAAGCCAACTCCAAAATTTGGTACTATAAGTCCATATATGTTTTTAGCAAATGGTACCTGGAAGTAAAAGAAACAATGAAGTTTTTCATTAGATGAGCAGACAATTTCCATCAGTTTGAGGGCTATGCTAGGTTTGCGTGACACATGCCTCTTAACATTTCCAAATACAACTTTTTGGCACCACCTACTTGATAGAGCCCCCCCAAAAAAGGGAGTGAGACATACTTCCTAGATCCTTGCATTAAACTTGTTAAGATTAAATGTACACATATGTTTAATATACAATTCAAATAGTACATGAATAATGTTTTAGTTTTAAAGACAGTGTACAGATTTTAGTGATATCAGTTATACATACAAAGTCTTCAGCTATGATAATTGGAGCATGAATAAGTGGAATTTATTCAATGAAATTCAAGCTAACTGGTTGTGTTTATACATGAGAAAGCAACATTTAAAAATTGGTAGCATTACATTAAAAGATAGGGAAATACTAAAGCTCAGAAAAAAATGCAAACTAAAAACGTTAATAAGGCAAGATTTCTAAGTGTTGCTGACACAAATTAAAAGAATAATAGACTCAAGAGCGCATAGCTCATTTTTTATAATTATTTTTCTCCTGAATGAGGGTAAGAGAATGAAATGGGTGCAATTTGAGATGTGAAATGAATATTTCACTGGAAATGCTATAATCCTTCGTTTACCCAGATTAAAAAATACATGACAAAAAGATATAGTAATGAATATTATGTCCAAATAGCTGTATTTTATATATTTTAAAGATTGTATATTTAAATGGATTTACAACTAGGAATGTTCATTTGAAAAACGTGCGGTAATTGTTATGTACATTAAAGGAAAATATTCCAGTTTGTTTTTTTTTAAAAAACATAAAAATGTTTTTTAAACCACAATTTTACAGCTTATAAAAAGAGTGAATCAAGCTGCTACAGTTTGTTTAATAATACATGTTTAAAACAAATCACAGTTGAAAGTAAGAAGCTAAGTTAAACTCAAATTTTCAAGCTCCCCCCCCCCTCAATTTTAATGAGCTATGGTAGTCCTTGACTTACAACAGTTTATTTAGTGAGCATTTGATGTTACAATGGCATTGAAAAATGTTCATTTTTCACATTCTTGACCATTGCATTATCCCCATGGTTATGTGACTAAAATTCAAACTGCTCGGCAACTGACTCGTATTTAAGATGGTTGCAGTGTCCTGGGGTCATGGGATCACCTTTTGTGACCTTCTGACAAACAAAGTCAAAGGGAAAGCCAGTTTTATTTAACAAATGTGTTATTAAGTGAACAACTGCAGTGATTCACTTAACAAACGTGGCAAGAAAGGTCATAAAAGGGGGCAAAACCCACTTAACAACCGTCTCACTTAGAATGGAGCGGCTCAATTGTGATCATAAATCAAGGACTATCTGTATTTAGATCTGGGTAAATATGGGATGTTGTTTCCTATTTCACTGTTACACACCACAAAAGAACAAAGCAGGACAAAATTGAATTTTTTGCAGTAACAATTTTTACTCACACACAAAATGCTTATTCCCACTACTATCATTCCAATGAGGGCACAAAGCCACCTATGAAAGAAGAAACAGTATCTTTTAGCCATCCAGAAACACAGAAATCAAATCTATTTTCCTGAAGTGATACATGGTAGCTAACAGCACTATATGACTTTAAAATAAAATCACTTATTATTATGAATGCATCAGGACACTTTCATTAAGAATTAAGAAACACCAAGCATTTTAGAAAATGTTGTCCATGAATTCAGAGTTTAAACTTGGCCTACCTTCCCATTTTGTGTGCAAGGCTCCCAAAAAGATTTGTTCCAATCAGATAAGAGATACTGGCTGGAATGAAAGCAACGCCTGAAAAATATGAAAGTGTGTCTTATCAATATTGCTTTCAGTGAAGCATAAGAAAAACTAATACCTTCAGACACAGCCAATTTTATTAGAACATATCTAATGAAGGTCCGCGGTCTGAACCAAATAAAATAAAATACCCTTTAATATCCGGGTTACCTCAAACCTTTTATAATCTCAAACAAGACAATCTATCAGATTTAAACTATAATTATATTTTCAAAGCCGTTCTCATAAATTCGTGTTTCTGTGTAGGTGAAGGAGTATATGCAGCTCTAGAACAAAGAAATAAGACATATTAAGAAATGTCAATAAATTTTGTTAACTGGTGAATTAAATTGAAAAGTAATGAATAATACTCATAACTGGTTTTTTTTTTTCTAGAATTAGATCATAAATTACATTTAGAGATTACATTTACATTTATTTTATTTATTTAAATTTATACCCCGCCTCATTTCCCTGGTCAAGGGGAACTCAAGGCGGCTTACAACAATAAAAACACAATAATATACAATTTAAAACATTTCTAAACGCAGTCACACAACCAACAGTCAACCAAGGGGGAGGGTACATTACTTCCAGTTTATAAAATTCAAAATAATTCATGGAGAATATGGATATCAGTCCATTGTTGCTATACAACACAATTGAATACTTGTTACTGGCAACAAGAAAGAATGTTATTCTATTGATCACCTCCTGCTTGTAGAAGTCCCTATTCATTTATTCTAAACAGAATACTGGATTTGACTGGTCTTTGGTTTGAATCAGCAGGAATTTCTTTAGTAACCCTGTTAGATCAAGTCAACGTTAATTTTATTAAACGGGTATTTTGGGAACATACCCAGACAATATATCCTTCTCCTGTTCTTGTTGCCCTGTAAAAGAGATTGGTAGTCGCCTACTTAGAGGTAATGTGCATTCAATGCTTGATAGATCTGCCACCAAACTTCTTTTTAAAGCCATGCAAGTCAGTAACTGTCACTTTGCCTTGTGGTATCAAATCTCACATGTTAACTATGCATTCTGTTAAAAAGTAGTTTTTATTCCTATTCTAAATCTTTGTCTGTTGCCTCTTTCTTTTTTTAAACAAAAGACTCCTAAAAGTTTTAGACTTTTGTCACAGGGAAGGTGTTCTTAGTAGTTTATTTTATCTATCTATCTATCTATCTATCTATCTATCTATCTATCTATCTATCTATCTATCTATTTTTATTAGACTTATACCCCACCTCATTTCCCCAGTCAAGGGGAACTCGAGGAGGCTAACAACAATTAAAAATACAGTATAATTCAATATAAAAGTACCCGGGAGCGAATGGAAGTTGCAGAGCCAAATCAGACAGTTATGGAGGTGCAGATGACAGACTCAATAATTCATGAATTCAAGATGGCGGTCGCTGCGGAAGCAAGGCAGCGTTGTCCACAAGCTTTTTTCACCAATTGAACATTTTATCCTGTCTTTCTCCTGGGCTGGACCGTTAAGCCTGGGGTCTGTTGGGGAATTATGCAGGGGCTCTACTGCTGGACATGGTTCAGGGAGACCTCTCCTGGGTTGTACCTGCTTCGGAGTTGCTGGAACTGCCAGATCCGCCGGAGGTTTTGAGTGGGAGGCAGCCAGCCTTGGAGATATCTGGAGGTGCTAGTGTGCTGCATGTGATGAGAGCTGCTGGGGTCGCCGGGTGCCTCGGGCGGCCAGCGGGTGCCTCGGGCAGCTAGCGGGTGTCTCGGGCGGTGGCGGCGAGCGGCAGTGGACTATTCTGATGTGCCGGAGGGTGTCAGCACAAGATGAGGGGCCAAGTTGGGGCAGACAGGGGATGGAAGAACGGAGGAGTTTCTGCCCGTTTGTTGTGCCTCTCTTATGCCTTTTGTTTTGGCACCTGGAAGCAGTCAGAGCCGTGGAGCAGTCGAGCGGCAGCATCTGGCTTGGGGCCAAGGTGGCTGGCAGCAGGGGCTATGTTTGTGCCAGCAACAAAGGTGGCATCCTGGGTTGTGGCCGGGGCTCATAGACTGAGTCATAGACTGGACCGGAAGACCAGGAGACCGACCGTCCAGTTTGGGGGAGTCTGGTCTCCACTGCTCCATCCCCTCCCTCCCCTCTTCTTTTATCTCCATCATGCTGTTGTCAAGGGGTTGGGAGGGCTGGTGGAGGAGTGAAGAATGAAACCCGAGCCCCCCTGGGACCCCTTAATGAAAGAACTGTGAACCATATGGGGGTGGGCTCAGCTATTGGAACTGGACTGGACTCTTCCTTGGATGAAGCCGTGAGCATGGAGAAACTTTCATCTATCCACCCCTCTTATTTATCAAGGAATCATGGACTTTGGTTAGCACCCCTGGTGGACTTCCCTGAACAGACTCTTTTTAGATCTTAGGCCCTATGGCCAGCTGTGCAGAGGAGGACAGGTTTTAAATATTTATTGACATCTTGAATGAAAATATTTATTGACATCTTGAATGGCAAGCGTGGCCTTAGTCATTGTGTCCCCTTCTCCTTCCCCCCACCCTCGGGTATGATTGAGTGAATGAATGATTTTTTTTTATTTTATTGTATAGGCTAAATAGTTTTTATTGTATGTTTTTGCTGCCTCGAGTTTCCCTGAAAGGGGTGAAGAGAGGCGGGATATAAATCCAATAAATAAATAAAAATAAATAAATAAATAAATTTATATAAGTAGGTATTTTATATAATTGTTATATTGTTAATTTTAAGTGATTTTAATTATTATTGTATTTTAATTCCTGTAGTATTTAATATCTTTTTAACTTAAATTAATTGTGTGAGGTTGATTGGTTGAATGTTTGATAGGTGGTGGGCTTCCCCCTATCAGGAGAGGATAGTGGGGGTCATGGCAGGAGAGGATAGTGGGGGATGGGGCCCCCCTTTTGGGGCTGAGGGTCAGCCTATTCCGGTGGTGTCTGAGAGAGGCAGATTTTATTTATTTTATTTATTTATTAGATTTATATCCCGCCTCTCTTCACCCCTTCCGGGGGAACTCGAGGCGGCAG
>JANHGC010004278.1:0-12409 GCA_027560395.1 Boaedon fuliginosus | reverse complement strand
CGGTCCCACAGAGTCGGCCTTCTCAAGGTGCTTCAGCCAGACAATGTCGGCTGGTGGCCCCCAGGGGGAGAGCCTTCTCTGTGGGAGCACCCACCCTCCGGAATGATCTGCCCCCGGAGCTCCGGACAATTCCTGACCTTCGATCCTTCCGCCATGCCCTGAAGACCTGCCTTTTTCAACGAGCAGGTCTAGGATGAGCCCATCGTTAGTTTTAATAATTTGTCTAATTTGATCCCAGTTTTAAATCTGTTTCCCACTTTTAAATTATATATTGGATTTAATTGAAATTTAATACGGTTTTAAATTTTGTATTATATTGTTGTTGTTTTTACTGTTGTGAGCCACCCTGGGTCCTCAGGGGGAAGGGCGGCACATACATCCAATAAAATAAATAAATAAATAAATAAATGTAATGACCCAAGTGTTTGAATCTTCATTTAGTATCTGAAAGGCTTTTTTGACACCTGTTGTTTGATCCCATTCTGTCTCTATTCTTGGCCCATAATGGGATGTGAGCTAATCTGGACAGGCAAAGTATAACCGGCTCACTTAGAGATGTGGAAAAGAAATCAACCTTCCTTGCCAATCAATCTTCCATATCATTCGGATCTCATAATTTCCAGGGCAAAAGGTTGGAAATGACCATTAGGAAGAAAAGGTGAGAAGACGCAAGAGACAAAGATTCAAATTAGCAAAAGATGCCAATAATCTAAGAAAGGATAAGAGTTCCTTTCAGGAGATCCCTCATTCCATCCATTAGTAAATAAAACATCCTTTCCCCACAGAGATTACTAGGTCTATATGAAACGCTGAAGCGTTGCTTGTACAGGCAGTCCTCGATTTACAACAATTCATTTAGTGACCGTTTGAAGTTACAACCGCACTGAACACAGTGACCTATGATTGTTTTTCACACTTACAACCTTTGCAGCATCCCACTGTCACCTAATCAAAATTCAGATACTTGGCAACTGGTTCATATTTGCGACGGTTGCATATCCCAGGGTCATGTGATCCCCCTTTCCCACCTTCTGACGAGCAAAGTCAATGGAGAAGCCAGATTCACTTAACGACCATGTGACTAACTGAACTGCAATGAATCACTTAGCAACGGTGGCAAGAAAGGTCATAAAATGGGGTAAATTTCACTTAATGTTTACAGAATGTTTCACAGAAATGTTGGGCTCGATTGTGGTCGTACGTCGAGGACTACCTGAGCTACGTTGTCCAAATAAACGTTTACCTCTCCTTCAAGCAGTTACCTGTCTTCTGCGTTCTTTTTGTTATCCCGGTTTGTAATGAACCCAATTTCACCACCATAATGCCAAAAAAAAAATGCCAAGATCCTAGAAAGTGTGCAGAGAAGAGCAGAAAAAAGATGATAAAGGGACTACAATAAATCATATGACGAATGGTTGAGGGACCTAGGTAAGACTAGCCTACCCAAAAGAAGGATTAGAGGCAGTGGGTGGGATGCAAAATTTTTCCCTACTGGTTCTGTGGATGGGGCTTGGTGGGCGGGGCTTGGTGGGTCATGTAACTGAGTGGGCATGGCCAACTTGACATCATTCACGGCAAGGTGGGGTGGCATCTTTCTCTGAGTGATGAGTTGGCCATGCCCACTCAGTCACATGACTGATGCTGCAAGGACAGGGAGGTTGATCCCCCCCCCCCCAGTGTATTTGCTCTGCTCTGAGGAAAAAAGCAGCAGCCACATAGCTTGAATGCAAAGAGAAACAGAGAGCTTTTCTCTGCATTCAAGCTGGGTGGCTACTGGTTCTCTCAGATCTCTCCTCCTTCAGCAAGCATGCACACACAGATGTCACGGCTCCAGGACCAGAACCTTCTTCAAGGAGACGCCGCGTCATGGGGATCTCGTGGAATGGAAGACCAGCAGCGAGAGGAGGGTTCAGCATCTCCCTAGGCTCTTTCATTCCGCGAGATCCCCATGACGCAGAATCTCTTTGAAGGTCCCGGTCCTGGAGCTTAGCACACCTCGCAGAGTGGAAAGGCTCGGAGCAAGAGAAGAGCTCACTCGGAGCCTTTCCACTCCGCAAGACCTGTGGGCAGCAGGCACACTAAGAAGCAAGCCAGCGATGCCAGCCCCGGTCCGACCCAGTGGAGCTTTCTCATCACAGTTGGAGCTACTAAGTGAACACTTCTTTCGCACGCAAGAGGGAAGGACTCCTCCGCTCCAGCTGCTTTTCCACCACACCGAGAAAGCTCCGCTGGGCTGGGCTAGCATCGCTGGCTCGCTTCTTAGCACCCCTGCTTAGCATATGTCACAGAGTGGAAAGGCGCCTAGTGAGCCAGCAATGCTAGCCCTGGACCAGCCCAGTGGGAGAAGCTATGGGGGCCAGCCCCTCCTCACTATCCCAGCCCTCCCCACCATCCCTGCACCATCCCTGCAAATCATGAAAGCCACTGCTGCTTCCCAGGCAGCTACTGTATGCTGCCCCAGCACCACCACCACCACATCCCTGCAGCTGTGTAGAAGCCCCCACCATCCCTGCCCTGGATCTGGCTCAGCTGGCGCAAAGAACCGGGCAGCGATGGGAGTCACGGGAGTCACTTCAGGCCTCATTTTCAGCACGAGAAAAGAAGCCTGCAGGCACCAGCTCTTTTGTGGCAGGAGAAGCTTGCAGGATTCTCGCGCCAAAAAAAGGGCGTGGCTGCACACTGAAAAAGAGGCTTGAAGTGAGTCCCATGACTCAAGGTGAGGAGTGACTGGGTGAGGTGGGGCGAGTGGGTGATGAACCGGCAGGCAGGGGTGTGACTGTGAGCTGTTTTTTAGCTCAGCTGAGGCATGGCAGAGCTCTGCAGTGCCAATCAGCTGATCTTAAAAATGGAATTATCTAGCTATTTAGGGCCACTGGTTCGTGCAAACTGAGCCGAAGCGGCTGAATATCACCTCTGAAGCTATGAGTCCAAAATAATTCCAAAATTATGAATAAGTTCTCCACAATGAAGTATAAACTCATCCAGAAGATAGCATCCCTTGAATCAGAAGGCTTATGAGCCCATAATCACTGTATCATGTTTTTATAACCTTGCAATTGTATGCTGTTTTATAGCTGTATTTTCAGGCATGCTTTAATAGGAACATAGTATCTATCAATATGATTATGTTAACTTTTTTCCTACAGCTTTATTGTATGTGGTATTGCTGGAAAAGTATGAAATTGTGATGATATATTCAAACCATGGTGCCACTCTAATGCTTCTAATCACAGCCTATCACAGAACAATATAATCCTGAATATTTATCTTTTCAGGAGGAATGTCAATGGTATTTGATAACAAACTGAACAACAAACCCATTTCTGTTTCTAGTTTCATCAGCTCTTAATTGAAGGCATTTATAGTAACAATAGCAATAGTACTTAGACTTATATAATGCTCCATATGCTTTACAGAATTCTCTGAGTGGTTTATCAAGTAAACCCCCAACAATCTGGATCCCCATTTTACTGACCTCAGAAGGATGGAAGGCTGAGTCAACTTTCAGCCCTGGCAGGATCAAACTCCTGGCTATGGGCAGAATTGGCCTGCAGTACTGCATTCTAACCACTGCAAAACCAAGTGCCTTGGTAGCGCAGTGGTTAAATGCAGCACTGCAGTCTCTGCTGACTTGTTCAGCAGGTTGTCAGATTGAATCCACAGGCTCAAAGTTGATTTAGCCTTCTATCCTTTCTAATGTGGGTGAAATGAGGACCCAGATTGTTGGGGGCTATAAGCTGACTCTGTAACTGCTTGGGGAGTGTTGTAAAGCTCTGATAAGCAGTATATAAATATGAGTGCTATTGCTATCCATGTTGTAAGCCGCCCAGAGTCCTTTGGGAGTTGGGCAGCATAAAAATAAAACAAACAAACAAACAAACAAATATAAAGTGCACAACAAGCTACCTTAGGAAGATGTTCTTTAAAAAGTAACATATAAATATGTTTATGATTTAAAAAAATGTATTTGAAAGCTTGGCTGGAAGGAAGTGCATAATTTCCACTCCCCACTCCCATATTATTACTGAAGAGATTGCAACAATTGTACAAACATAAGCTACCATTCTGTATTTCATTTTTCGTTCTCATTTTTGGATATGTGCACTAGCTAAAAAAAGTTCACTCCTTCTACAAACACATCTATCTATGGGTCCTGTCAATAAGCAGAAAAGGAACAAAGTTGAAAATTATTTAAAATAAAATAGATGGTAAATAGAAGGCTGATTTATTTAGAAATGATATAGTGCAAGCTTATTAGCAATTCATTTTAATAATATGTATCAGTGAAAACAACCAATAAACTAAATAAGAAATAAAACACATAATAAAGCAAATATGTATCTAAAAAATAAATACACAGGTGAATAGAACAAATGAAGTATGTTTTATTACATAAGGGGGTGGGTGGGAAGAAAACATACCTGTTTGTCATTGGTCCTATAAAAGGGTTAGTAAGGAACTGGACGGTTGCTTTGGAAGCAAAGAGCAAACCAACTTCTACATTTTCATTCACCAATTCTTTGTCTTTCTTTGGACAGTCTGAGGAAGATGGAGTTGTCATATTGACCACCATTTGCTCTGTATGAGCATAATAATAATCTTCTGGCCTTGTTCTTTCAGAATTATTTCCAGTAACTATAGTTGAATTGTCATAATAAGAAAAGATGCTTTGCAATCTGTTTGAGTTGACAGAAGGAGTCTCTGGTCTAATGGTTTGGACATCTGTTACATTTTTGGGGTGTCTAATGCTATACAAATAACTTGGTATTATTGGCACTGAAAAAGCAAAGAGAACAATTATCACATAAGGGCATATATATATGTCATAATTAAATGCAACAAAAATAAGCACAAGGCTGCACCTTTTCTTTCGTAAAGTACGTAAATGAAAAAATAGCTAGTTTTCAGAACTTTTCATCATGGAGAAATGATTATGTTTGGTTTTATCAAACTAATTTTATTTCAACAGAAGTGGTAGGAAAAGCAGTTTAAATCTGATCACATTTTGTACTCTCTGATACATGTGTCCAGGCTTTTCATTTTTCTTCATATTTAATCTTATAAGTGAATTGTTTTATCATATTAACTTAATTTAACTCATAACATCTTTTAATATTTGCATATTACCTGAAAACACATTTCACATTTGTATGGTTATAAAGCATTATTAGTTTAATAAAGCACAAAAGCAAGCTGTATTATAATCAAGGCTATTTAATTTATAAGATAGTTCTAAAAAAATTGAAAACATAGCTATTCTACTAGTTTGTTTCCATTTATACAAGAATCCTGATGAAGAAAGACAAACCCACAAGTTCATTTATAAAATGATTGGAATTTTTTTTTCTTTTCTACATTCTTTTCTTTATGGAATGAATAAAAAATATGATAAGACTTATCAATATTCAGTCCAACATCAAATTTCAACAACAACAACAAAAAAGAAAAATATATTCAAGTCTTCCCCAATTTCCTCAAAATTCTGCCAAGGTATTCCCCATATGATTGAAATAGGGAGTTGAATTTAAAAATGCAAAAATATCTAGAAAATTGATATTAAAAATGATGTGTAAGCTGATTTTTGCATACCCCAGGCATTAATATAACTATTATTCGAATAAAATATTTCCAATGTTTTAAAAGTTAAAGATTAACATCCTACATTTGTTATGCCCTTATTCATTTCTATGTCCTTTACCAATAGCAATTGTGTGCAGCACACGGTATAAACATCAAATAAGCATCCTAATTAGAACAAACACAATAAACATCAAACGTAGAAGCAAAAAGGCTGCAATGACAAATCACCCTCTATAAAGTTCATCTGGAAACAAACTACTAGTCATATAAAAAAATAACAATAACTTGGTATGTAAATAAATGCAATATTGATACTAATCAGTTATCCAGGAGACACTGCAGAAAAAGGATGAGTTCTACTTTTCATAATGGTGTTCAAGGAACTACTGTTGTATCTTTTATATTTTTAGCTGTTTCACTAAAAGAAGCTTCTCCTTTTTGCAAAACTGCTAAATAAAATATAAATAAGGAAATAAACAATAATGATACTTTTAGTCTTGACTTTCTTAATTGGAACACAATGTAATAATTATCTATAACTGATTGCATTTGATTTTTCTTCAAGAGTTTAGAAAGTAAAATTATTCTTGTATTCATTCTATAAAATAGTCTACTTGATCTCTGAAGAACAAGAATAAAAAAACTTATTTAGGATTGGATATAGACTGCTAATCTTCATTAACCTGAAGATATTTTAGATTAACTGGAATTCCACATTAATTTCAATTAATGTGCACCTCTGGTTTTATTAATAACTCAGTAATTAGCTTCCTATTTTTGTCATGAACATCTAAGGTTCCAAATAGCTCTGGAAAAGACTCAGATCTAATATTCTGAACAGTTGTTGCAATTAACAAAGACAATATTAAGGTAGACCATCTCTCCTTCATACGTTCTTTACAAATGTACATAACAGGTGTTTTCCAAGTAAAGAAATTTGATACAGTTTAATAAATTACACACAGGCTAATGGTCCTGTGTAAATCCCATTCAATTTCAAGTCAATGTACTTCAGATGAGATAGTAATTATTTTAGGCAATTAAGGAAACAGAAAGAAAATGAGTAAATATGACAATCTGTATATGGTCTAAATTCCTAGCAGCATCCTAAATATATAAATGTGTGAGAAAGAAAATGAGGACTTTTAAAATAAGAGGGGGGTAGGGGAAACTACTTGGCAGGGGATATTGACAAAATTTTCGATCATTTAGATGAATCATGTTTTGCAAATGTCTGAATCTAATTACTGTGTAAACAATTCTATTTATTCAGGAAACCTTTGAGTTGAGATAAGTGAATGGCCTTCAGCAAGTACGTAATTGAAAAACTACTGATATGGAAATAATTTACAAAGGAATATTTCCATACTTTAAAACAAAAAGATAATTTTGACATGAATGTAACATCAAACACATAAAAATGTTAATATGTCAGAGCATAACCAATTTTCTCAGGATATTGTTGCTGTTAAAGGATACCTAGTGGATGGGAGAGCCATAAATGGCTATTATTTATATAGCTGTTCAAATAACCATGCTTGCTGAGTGGTGGGGGGACTATGCAGAAAAAGGCATATTCCACCAGGAAGAGCAGGTGAAAGTGGAATAGATGGAAATGCTTGATAAGAAAAATAGGGTAGGTGTGATGATGCTAAGTTACAAAACTTAAAATAATTTGGAAAATTTCCTGTCAAAGCTAATTCTAAAGCATGACAAGGGATTGAAATTTACTTCTGCATAAGTGCAGGAGAAACAGGAACAAGAAGACTACTTATTCCAATTTATGGATCTCAAATTTAATTTTACAAACTACACTGCAAAAACAACATCTAGTGAAGATTTACTTACTTGATATCAGAGCAAATATAAATTGCCATAATAAAGCCAAATTTCAACAAGTGGTTTAAAATGTTATGAAAATATTTTTATATATTTCCTGAATAAACACATATACCATTTGACAGCTACAAACAATTTCATATGTGAATAGCTTTTCCCTATATGTCTCCTCAGAGTCAGCTTCATTTAAATCAATGGACATATCTCCTGGTACATTGGTACAAGATTGCTGAATTAAACCATGTTACTTTATATTGAACCAAACACTATTGTCCAGAAAGTCCATTTGCTTCTTGAAAAAAGCACCTTTAGGACAACCATGACCTGGATGATCAAGAATCTCCATAGACATGCCCAGAGAACGGTCAGATAACAAAAGCCATGATCTACAGCTGCATAATGAGACGAGAAAGAGGCTCAGGAGGGACCATCCCTTGTTTCTCAGACTGAAAAGGAGATGGTGGCAGATTTGTACTTTCAGACTTGCAAGAATTTATTAATGTAACCTGGCAATAAAGTATAATTAGCTCCTCTGATTGTGTTTCCTGTCTGGTTTATCTGAAAGTCTGATCCCTGTTTTGTAAGAGTTACTGTCTTGCCAATTGCTGTATGAGCAATAAACAACAGCAGTTCATCACCACTGAATAAAAACAGAAGCTTTGTGTTACCTGGAAACAAATCTTGCTTCAAACTTTTTTTTATTACTTATAGCAATAAAAGAAGATATCAAATTTAAGATTTGCCTACAGTAGATGTGAAGCAATCCTTTATAATAGTCCTTTTAGAATAAAATATTTGTTCCTTTGATAAGAACACAATGTTTAATTCTCTGATCAATGTTAATACATACAAGCCATCATGCAAACTAATTCAATTGCTTGCTACATTTTATATCAGACATGACATGCTAACTTTTTATCTTTCCTGCAATTTTGTTTTACAAAAACCACAAAGGAAGGAAATGAATGTAGCATACACACATACACACACACACACACACATGCCCAGACATACACACTTCATGCAGGAGTTAAAGGCTACACAGAAGCAAAGTGGTTAAATCTTTATAGTATCTGGAACTTTTTACATACCAACTACAGTCAGCAGCATGTTGTCCAAGAGCAGAGCAATGAAGACAATCAACAAGATTAATTTCCGGGACTGCCGACTCTCTCGGAGCCAATTCAGCACACTGAATTCATGCCAAGCCATGGTTTAGTTCTCTCAAATTATGACTTATAAAATAAACATAAAAAACAATATTTTAATACAAGCTAGAATTTAAAAGCGCTTTCTTTTGCATTCATGGCACTCTTTTTAAGGAAGAACATGATTCTGTAACCTGCCAGCACTATGGCTACATTTCTTTCTCTTCATTTTCATGAGGGTCTCTCATTGCTGCTTCCGCTTGACTATTTGCTTATGTTATCTAGCTAAGCAAGCATTTTTGTCTTCTCAAGAATAAAACCATAAATGATAACTACATTGCTGTCAATATTTCAACGCCAAGTTATTATACAGAAGTTATTGTCCTTTTGTTAGAGTTGGCTACCCAACCTGTAAAAATAACCTCTGCAAAATCTAATTAATGGTGTTTTATAGAGAACAAAAATAATCTAAAACTAAAACCAGATAGACTAGTCCACTAACATACAAAAAGATATAAAGTTGTTAATTGCTTGGCTTCACTCTAGGCAAAGAGCATCAGACACATATGCCTTTATTTAAAATAATCTATATAACAAATTAGTTGACATTAAATAAATGTGTTTATTTTCCACAATCTCAAACAAACTTTTGAAGACTGAGTTACATTTTCAACAAAATGATTCAAAACATCAGTGCAATACAGACATATATCCAGAAAATTACTCCTGATTATAGTTTGTTTTCACCCAATACCCATTTCTAAAAATCTCTAGTTTTAACTTCTCATTGTTTAACATAATGTAACATTTTTGCTTAAATAACAAACAAATATTAACAATAAATGTAAAAAGGGGAATTACTAATATTTGATATCTCAGAACCTTGCTTGTTTTGATACTCCAGATGCATGCATCCACCATGGATTCAAACTCTAATTCTATAACTTGGGCTTCATTTCAGGAAAGAGTAAATGGGAAGCTGACTCAAATAATTCCTTTTTTTATAGAGAGGTCCCAGGAAGAAACAAACCTATGTACAATGGATTCCTACAAACCCCCAAACAGAAATAACCCCTAAAACAAATTCACACCAACCAATATCTATATTCTGCACTAACTGACATACAGCATCATCACAATGATTTCCCCCCAATATCCCTGCAAAGATTCATAAATTAAGTTTTAAGAAGTGGTACCTGTAACATTGCATGAATTATGATCGTTGTCCCAAATGACAATATAATATAAAACTACAAGTATACAAATTGAATTTTATACATACTGTTTCATCCTATATTTTAAAGAGCTCGCTATATTTGCATTCCTAATTTTTCACTATTAATCAATTGTTAAAACTGATATATCAAGAATCAAAAGAGAAAATGTCTCTTCCTGATCTGTATTTCAATACTAAAAACAAGTGTCAAGGATCAACCCCAATACACTGTTTCTTCCATTCCTTCCCAATTGCGTCCAAAAACACATACATCCACTGTGCTCTGTCTCCAGATTAATCCCTTGTTCCTGGATGGACAAATTTCATTAATTAAAAAATTCAGATAACGTTAAATACAGGGAGGGAGGGAGGGGGGGAGAGAGAGATTATAGAAGTGCCAGGTTTTATGGCATCAGCCTTGTTGGAGTATTGTCCCCTTCATGACATGCCCTGGATGAGACAGGAGTGCCATCCTTGTATTTCACTATGCAGATTATGGAATCTTGTTCACAAAAATTAATCCACTAGTTTGTAAAGTGCCAATGAGATACCTTATCCGTTTGGCTGCAGTCAAAAGCCGATGAAGTTTGGGGGAGAGGGGAGAGTCGAAGGATAGTAACCAAAGTGAATGGGACGCGCGGGCGCTTCGGTACTTTTTTTTTTTTAATGCTTCGTCTGGCTCCGAAAACCCATCTTTGTACCGGTCTCCCCCATTATTCCTTCCCCGCCCCGCTCCTCTAGGGCGCTCCAGCATCGCTCTCTCGCCTCATTTCCACCAGCTGCCTCCCCACCCACTCACCCGCCCTCCCGCCCTTTGCCACCGCTTCTCTTCCTGCCCTGGCCGCTCTTCTGACCCACCGCCTCACTCTGCCCGAGCGTCTCCCGGCGTCGCTTCTCCAGCTTTCGGTCCAGAAGCGCACGGCCAGGTTTCCTTCACTTACCCCACGCTCCCGACTTCCCGCGTCCGTCGCCCGCCCTTTTCCCTTCGCCGCGCGCAAAAGGCTCCACGCACCCTTCCCAGATGACAGGCTCCCCAGACGCAGCCCTGAGCTTCGACTCGCTCGCTCACTGCCGGAGTGCCAACACCCCGCCAAAGAGCCCCGGTGCCTCAGAGCAGCTCCGCTTACCAAGCTCCTCCTTGACGTCACGCCAGATCCTTATCTCTCTCCTCATCACTCCCTTCGATGTTGCTGGCTGATGGATGCCAGCCCGGCAACCAAAGCGTTGCCTGGTCCCCAACCCCCATCCACACACCGCCAAAAAAGAGATTATAGGTAGTGCTCCCTGTTTGGGGGCATCTTGTTCCCCACTCCTCCCCGCTCCTTCTCCTCCGTCAGTCTCAAAAGTAAGCGGGTCCCTCATGCCTGGAAGAAGGAAAGTAGAAGTTGCCATGTGGAAAAGGGCTGCAGAGCCTGAGGTGTTTTTTGCAAGCCTCTGGCTTTAGAAGCCTGAGAAGAAATAACCATGGCTTGCAGTGCAGTAGGCTTCTCCACCATGCTCCTCAGGCAGCTGCTGCGTGAGTGGTAAATACTAGGAAGACAAGTGTGCCCAGAGCTCATTTAAGCCAGCTGGCTTTATTGGCGTCTCCATCTTCGGACGCCGTGCAGAGGGGGCTGATCTGCTTTGTCTAATGTTAAAAGCACCGAGATGTACTTGAATAAAAAGCACTGTTTGCCTTTGGGGCTTTTTCCTCACTTGCGCTTTCCATCAGCGCCAGATTGCCCTAGCAATCTCCAAGATGCCCCCTTTGGCCACAGGCGCAGGCCTTGTCTTGTTCCTGGCAGAGAATTTAATTAATTTATACCTTTCTCCTTGATCTCCAGAGTAGCAGACACAACATCCTTTTAAAGAAAACAGAAAGAAAAGAAAAACAGGTCCTGCTACATCAAGAAAGGAAGGTGAGGTGTCACAAAGTGCAACCAGAAGTGTGTCTCGGCTGAGCAAGAAAGTGGGCCCAGGCCACACAGTTACCTTAGGCTACTAGTCAGTAAGCTGTACCATCCATGAGATTGAGCAGAAATTGACCCATCATTGATCTGAAATTACTGGTAGCCAACTTGAGAAAGCAAGGCAGCCTGGGTTTTGGAGAGTTCTGGACAGAGAGCTCTGTTGTCATTTTTGGGATTTATGAGCTACTCTCCTAGATTTGATGTCACAGTTCTGAGTCTCCTACCACAGCTGGGATCACTTTGGCCTTTACTTTCCCTATTACAGATTAACAGTTGCGAGGGACCTTGTAGGTCACCTAGTCCAACCCCCTGACCAGGCAGGAGACCCTGACAAATGGCAGTCCAGTCTCTTCTTGAAAGCCTCCAGTAATGAAGCTCCACAACTTAGTTCTTATTCAAGGTTTTCCATTTAAATTTTAAGTACTAATATTCACATAAAAAATTCAAAAAAGATAATAAGTAAACGAGTAAAAACCTACCCCCAATCTATATATTTTAACTGTATATAATATTTAAGATAAGTTACAATCTACCTCTTAGCCTTCAGATTTGTCTCGTGCTTTAATTCATTCCCATGTATTCAATTTAGTATTGATTAATTATATTTCTCATTCCAAATTTAAGTTTAAAGAATATTATTTAAAATATCTCATAATTTCATTGTTGATAGCGCTCTA
>JANHGC010004277.1:43081-54335 GCA_027560395.1 Boaedon fuliginosus | reverse complement strand
TAAATAAATAAATAAATAAATAAATAAATAAATAAATAAATAAATAAATAAATAAATAAATAAATAAATAAATTCAGATAGTTCAGAATTCTGCCATCCAAGGAAGCATTTAACAGTTTGTGCATTTCTATAGTAGTTGATGATTTCTTTCATTCTAACCTGTTGAGCATCCATTGAAAACCTTGTGTATCTTCATTAAACACCCCCTGCTCAAAGGAAAGCCCATAGACAGATAGCTGGTTCCTACCTGCAGAAGGAAACGCATCGGCCGGACCTCCCTGATGTCACTGTAGGAATGGCAGGAACACGTGGGCTCCGCAGCCGTGGCCTCCGTTGCATAGCACAAGTCGTAAAGGAATGGCTCTCTGATGCTAGAAACAACCAGGGGAAATGGGCATTAAACAACCCCAACTGATCCTTAATTGGTCTCCGCTAGTGGCAAACGAGGGAGGCGTCCTCTTCTGCCTTGCCCCTAAAAACCTACAGAGGGCAACTTGTCCCAGGCCACGTCAGTCTGAATCAGAAAGAAAAAAAACACCAGCAATCGCCCTGCAAGCAGGAAGCCACCTGCCGCCTTTCCTCAGCACTTTCTTTGCTCTCCTAAAGAGGAGGCCTTTTCCTGAACCCTCAGCCCGCCTGTCCCCCTTTGGGACCTGGGGGAGCTGTGGGGAGGGTGGCCTCTCCTTTCCCTCTCTCTGGCAAAGCAATCTCTCTTTGGGAAACTTGGGAGCAAGATGAGAGAATTGCTGAATTGCAATGAACCAAGCAGAGGTAAATGAAAAAAAAATGACCCTCAGTCCCTCCCTCCCTCCCTTTCTTCCCCTGTCCATCTGTAGTTGGGATTGCAGTATCTCGCACCTTTTGGTGGTAGAGATATCCCCACAGACTGTGGTGTAAGGGCTTAAATTAGGATCAGGGTTATTCTTGACCTTTGTACCTCTTAGGTTTTTTCCTCCCCGAAGAGCTTGGCTTCCGCAGGTACCTCAGCCCTTCCGAGTGAGCCAGAGTAAGAAACCTCCTCCCGTGTGCTCAGTTACAGTTCTGCCTGAACTTGGGATTCTTCCCTCTACTTTGGCAGGGGCTCTTCCCCCTCCCACTACAAGTTGGGAGGAACTGGGATCTGGCCCCATGTGGACAGGGCCTCTTTTAAGCAGTAGCCAGCAATAGGCTGGGCAGCCGCTCAGGTAGGGGGAAAGACTCACCAGGACAAGCAATGGCTCGTGCAATAAACCTCCCCCAGGTGGGACAGAGTGAAGTGCTTGCAGACGTAGAAGTGGTCCCGGCCAAGGAGAAGCACCCCTTCCGACAGTACGTGTCCATCTACTGTCACCACAGGTAGCCGGCAGGTAACCTAAACAGGCAAGATGGCGATGCCGCGCTAACTTTGTCTCCGGTGCTCAACAGTTTACAGATAAAAAATTCTCATGGACAGAGCAATACCCGACGGCCTTCCTTCTATCATGTAGCCTTATTCATCCGAAAGTAATTTCCCTGCTTCTATTCAATAGCTAAGTCAGTTGCAAAGTTAACTAGTCCTAGCCATAAAAAGGGGCTGCCTTGAGTGGGTGAAGTAACGCTGCTTTCCTGATTAACAATTTGCCTCCCCACTGGAATGGGGGGGCCCTCCTGCCTGGCCCCCTCATTTCGCAATGGGGGAACGTGGAAGCGGCTGACATCTGGGTCTGGGGAGTGCTCTGACCAGAACCCTGCCCAGGTGCGCCGGACAGGAGCTGGAGCGGCCAAGCTGCTCCTCTTCTGCTCGTACCTTTTCATCTCGGACTAATTCCTGCAGGACGATTTTCCTTTCCACGCAGACTTCCAGGAATTCCTCTGAGTGGAGGTGTTCGTGCAGGGCAGGAAAAAACGTCAGCTGATCCTGACCTGCTTCCCCTTCTCTAGCCAGGGCCAGTCGTTCACCTGCATTAAAATGAAGGGCAGAAATTGTGCAGCACCTTAACAGCAGAAGATTGTCCTAGAACAAGAAGGTCCTTATAGTAGAGGCTCCATTCTTTAACTGAAAAATAATCTTTGTTTTTATCACGTAGCTTAGGGACTCTGCCATATGAGAATAAAAATATTTTAAAAAACAAAGCGTTTGCTGCCCGCTCTTACAAAACACGTGTTTAGTAAAGACCGCCAGCCCCGTGTGGTCCCTGTGGTCAGGCCAGCATCCTCGGTTTCATCCCAGTCTCTCCTCTGGCAACATTACCTGGATTTTCCACAAGAGCTGGAACAGATGTGCCCTTTGGTGGCTGTTGGGCCTATAGAAAGAAAAGGGTTGAGCTGTAAGGCACAGCAGATGGAGACGTGGCATCCGGAGGTGGAGGCAGGCCGCTTCGGCACAGGGGGGCAGCTCGGATGCACCTGGAACCAGCAGCCAGCAGCCGTTCATATACTGCTTTGCGGAGCTTTACAGCCCCTCTCTAAGCGGTTTTACAGAGTCAGCCTGTTGCCCCCAACAATCTGGGTCCTCATTCTACCCGTCTCGGAAGGATGGAAGGCTGAGTCAACCTTGAGCCGATCAGGATCGAACTCCTGGCTATGGGCAGAATTAGCCTGCAATGCTGCATTCTAACCACTGTGTTCCGTCCCATCAGCTTATTTCCTTCACGCAGGCGTCTGAGTCCCTTGCAACTGCATCTCAGCCAGCGGCAGGGAATTCGGTTTGCTGCCCGCTTCTTCTTCGCAATTGCTCTGCATCACACGATCAGTGGACTGGCCCGTTTTATGCCTTTCTTGGCCTAAATTTCCTCACTGTTATCCTAGGCCTAACCAAGAACTGCAGTAACTGCTTCCCCTCCCAAATATCAGCATCGTCAACCGGCAGCAAACCTCCCAGCTCAGAAGACGAAACAACAGACTTTGAGCTCTTTTACAACACAAAGGTGCCCCTTTTTCTCTTTTCTGGCTGGCGCCGGTGGCACAGTAAGGCAGGATTTTAGATTTTTAGTTGCAATCAATGCAACTGAGTGATCAGTGATTTGGGAAAGTCTCCGCTGAGGAGATTCCCTGGGCAAGAGGAAACCGGATCCCATTTTCTCGTGTCTTGCCCCGAAAGCAGGTTACCTTGTTTCGCGATGGTTGCGCTGCTTTGTGGGTGGTTTTGAACTGGATCCTCTTCCTCATCCGAGCAGGACCTTCGTGGGCATCCAGGACCCACCTCGTGGCAGGAGAAGCTGCCGCAGACCCCCACGGGCCTCCCTTGCTAAAAAGCCGCTCCTCCAGCTGAGTCCAGGCTTTGGCAGACTGCGAGTGTCGGCACAGCAACCTCTGTAGGAGGAAAGAGAGAGAATCCCTGGCGGCAAAGCCTTCTCCTCTGCTCCTCCTCTTACCCAGAAACTGCACCCATGCCTTGAAAAGAAGGGAACGAGGGTCCTATTTATTAGATGTGTGCAAACCCTCAAGTTTATTTATTTATTTATTAAACGTGTAACCCGCCTTCCTTCCCTGGTCAAGGCTACCTGCAGAAGCTCCAGGGGGTGCCCTGAGCGCCCCTCCCCCCCACACCTATTTTCCACAAGAGGCAGGTGGGGCGGAGAGGAAAACTCAGAGTCCCCCTCTAGTAGCTGAGGATGGGCTTGAGCACCGCTTTCCCTCCCTCCCCCCCCCCAGCAGCTGCTTAGCCACGGCCGGCATCTCTGGTGGAGAAGGCAGGGACGGGCGCTTTCGTTGGGGCTGAGGGAGGCCTATCGCTCTGGAAGGGTTACCAGGACCCTTGACTGAGCTGCCCTTGATTATATTTAAATTCAGTCAAAACTAAATAAATTGAAGGTAGTAGAAATGACTGCATTTAGTACTTTGCTCTACAAAACTTCACGCAGGCAGAATGGGGCATCCCGAGAGTCAAATCCTCTCAGCTCACTCCGAGAGGAAGTGCCCTTTCCTGTAATCCCTCCGAGAGCAATAACTCCCTCACTTCACTCTATTTTAAGCAGATAAATATCAAATCCCCCACTGGAAGCAAATTCGGGTAGTGACTGTCGCGTTGGAGGCTAGGATCTGGAATCAAAGCTACACAACACGCCGGCTGAACAAAAAAGAACTTATTAAGAGGGGAAAAGGGAAGATACCTCAGCGGAGGCTCCCAGGTGGAAGTGTAAAGAGTAAAGTGTGCTTGGGAGGAGCTTGTGCCCCTTTATATGCATCTCCCCCACTGGGCCAAGCACATACATTGCATGGCGTTACATTGCATGCACAGCGCCACCCAGAGGCGGCAGCGGGGGCAGAGCTGGAGGGAAACTATTCCTGACTGGGACTGCTGCTGTGTCACTGTTATACGGGGGTCACAGAGAAGGAAATGCAGGTATTAATGCATTTGGGGGCCTGAAGGTTTGCAGAAAAAAAATTTAAAATAGTATTTTGTAACAGAAAAGGATACAATGGGATGAGAGTCACAGAAGGACAAATGAGCATGGAATAGATCACCGGATCAGTGATTGGCTGAAACCTCGATCAGAAGGACCTGCTGTTAGCAGGGAAAATGCCCTGCAAAAGGTTCTGCTTCATCCCTGCAGTAGTAAACCTCAGTTAAACCTCTGCCTGCAAGGGAAACAGCCGCTCAGAATAAAGAGGGATCTCCCTGCTTAGACAACGTTTGCTTTAGAAAAAGACCAGGTGGAGAGAAAGGATGCGAGGGAATTTGAGGCATGACAACTCTACTGGATGAGCGTAAGAATGGTTTTGGAACTGTGGATTCTTTCCCCCGTCTCACCCTTTTCTTTCTTTCTCCGTTTTGACTAATGTAAATTTCTCAAGAGCCTCATGATGGTCGCAGGTGCAAATGCGATCAATGTAATCAATCAGCCAATCAAACAATCTGCTCTCCTTTCTTTGAGGCAGCCAACTGTGTTTTGTTTTCCCTGCCAAAGTGAGTTTTTAGTTTCTTACCTCAACGTGATCCTTGCATAAAACCGCGTACAGTTCTTGTCCAGTTCTCCTGCATTTTTCTAAATATGACGTAAAATCCTGATTTAAAACAAAAATTATTATTAAATTGATGCCTGTAACAAAACATTTGTGCTTCACGTTTGATGAGTGAAACTTAAGCGAATTTTAAACTTGTGCTAAGAAGCCTTGAGGCGGGAATCTCGCCCTCCTTCCAGTCATGGACCAACGTTTTCAAGGCCCCCCCACCCTCGACAGAGAGCAGGCCAAGAGAGTGACGGCACAGGTAGAAAAGAAAAAAAGATCAAAGAAGGGGGGGGTAAAGAAGAGCAGCAGGTAGTAGTAAAGCAACTGGCATAGTACTTTGGCTTCAAAGATTTGCAGCAGAAGGAACAAATGTTCTCCTCTTGATGAAGAAATTAAAATGCAAGAATATCCTTAGTGTTATCGGTGCCACTCTGTGGTCTGATCTCAGTTCTGGTAATGCTCTTCCTGCATCAAAATCAGTATTTTAAAGAAATGTCATTTCTACTCTGGCCATGAACTAGATATCAAAAAAGGCATTCATGCTGCAGTGGGAAAGAAGTTAATATACATCATTAAAAGCAAATTGTCTGGTTGCACTGAAAGAAAAAATGGGTTGCCATGAGCAGTTCTGAAATGAATATCGGAGTCAAAAGTCCCCCTGTGCATTTAATGGCATGCTAATTTACATTTTAATTACTTCCTAAGAAATCAAAGCATTTGTTGACAGTGGAACATAATGTCAGCTTCATAGAGCACTGTCGGTAGATGCTTAATGAATTTAATTAGATAATCAGTGGTGTTAATTATCTTTCTATTATGAAGATAAAGATGTTACACAAATGATTAGCAGAAATATAATTAATTATAAATTTGCTTGTTTGGTCTCTTGAAATCAAAATAATACACACGGCATTATGATAAGAGATACTGGCATTCTGCACTTCCCATAGTGGTGAGACTCCGGCTGTGAAAGGGATGGCAGGCAAAACTCGCCCCTGGGTGGGTAACTTCCTAGCGCAGCCCCTGGAAAGCCTCGGGAACTCAGAATGGTCTCCTCTGACCAAATGCACCTAGGAGGGCACGACTACACACAGGTCTCAGGAGCATTATGTGCTGCTTCCTTCAAAGCGCAGTGCACAAGGGGTCATGGACACCCTACTGTGGCCAAGCCAAGCCGAGTTGCAGGTAGGTGTGACTGTGAGTTGCGTTGCCTCAACCCCCTTTGATCTGCCTGGGTGGGCCAAGGGGACTTGCCCGACTATGACTCTCAGGAAGCCTTTCGCTAATTGCAGCCACTGTGTTAAGAAGCAAAGAGACTGACATGGATGTGAAGGCAGGCCCCTAAAAACAGGTATGCAGAGGAAACGGTTAAAAGTTACGATGTCTTTGCAACCAGAAAATTATTAGCTATACTGTATGTACAAGAACTTCTGCCTGGATTGTAACTATTTCCCCTTTTCTGTTTGGGGAAATAAATACGGGCCGTTTTTAAAGGTAAGTTTGGACATTTGGCCCTTTGAAGTCCATGTTTCTGTTTGCCAGTGGGGAGAACAGCTGAAGGCTACGAACATGCTCCATGTTGAGGGCTGCACTAGTGAATGAAGAAACTGTCTCCGTACGGGCCGAGAGGCAAAGCAGCGGGTGACAAGCCCCCCCACCCCCACGCCAAGCCTCTCTGCAAGCAGGCCGGGTTAATGGCCAGGGCTGATCTCCTAAGGCTCCGCAATGGGGCAGATCTTCCTCCTCTCCCCTCTGTGCCTGGCTTGCTTATTCTTCCTAATGTCCTTCAGTGAGAAGGCCGAGTGGGAAAGTAAAACAAACTCGGAGCGAGCGGAAATACCCGCGCTATGGATTTCTTTTCTTTCCAAGGTGCACAAAAGAAGCCCCTTGGGGCCACCAGAGCTCTAAAGAATCTGGCCTTCTGCCTGCCTGTGTGGATCTGGAAGCCTCAAAGATCTCCCATCAGCCGCTTAGCCCACTGTACCGCTCATTTTCTTGAAAAGCACAGAAAAAGCACGATTGCCTGGAGCAGAAAGAGAGCCGAGAGTTGGAGGCTCAGTTGCACGTCACACTGCAGGGACGCGTCTATCAGATCTTGAAGTGTCAGTTGCTGACATTACCCAAAACAACACAAAATGAGTAATGTTCCCCTGTAATCCGCTTCTCCTTTAATTACAAGCATCTTCTTTTTAGAAAAGAAAGACAGAAGATGCAGAAACCTCAATTTCATGCACTTGTGCCTGAATAATGCGTCTACTCGGCCTTTTCCAGATGGCATCCTTTCCTACTATGAGAACTAATGATGTAGGCACATTTAGGGAAAAACCAATAATAGGCTTTAACCTTCAACAGCAAATACAAGTTGTACAAAATGTTCCTTGGGATATATTAACAAATATCAATTACTTTGCTCAGTGATGTGTAATCAGCTGTAATAATCAAAATTAATTTTAAGAAATAATTAAACAGACCCCAAGGCAAATGGATGGTGCCAGGCATTGAACAGGAGCGTGCATTCCCATCACACCTGAAAGGAAGTTACTTAGGCTGAATCTCCTTCTCAGCCAACAAAAGCAGTTACGAAACCAGCCTCGGGTTGGTCCACCAACTGTTCGCTGCCCTTTGCCCTCCCGAGAGGGAAAAAGGCGCCCTGGTTATCTGGGCCACACTGCATGTCAGCGAATAGCAGAGGACTAGGACTTCAAGCTCCAGGTCTTCTTCTTCTTTGCTTTTTGCCTTTTTGGGCGCCTGAGGTTCCCACAGGGATTTGGAAAGGCAGTTTTGTCTGTCACCTGTTTCAGGTTCCTGCCGGGAGTCAGGCTTTCATTCAAGGGGCTCGTCTTGCTGGAAGCATTGAAGAGAACTTTGCTCTGGGAGTTTTTCTTTTCTAATGCTGGAAGCACAGAGAGGAAAGGAGCGACAAGCACAGTTCAAGTTATTGTCCTTTGTACTACTTCAGGTGCCACACAACCCCTATTCCTGACCCTCGATGCCACCTCGGTGGCTTCAACGTTATCTCCCAAAGAGCCCAGGCGTGGCAAGGCCCAGGGCAAAGCTGGCATCCCAGCCAGGGGCTGCCCGCTGCTTTTTCCTCTGCGGTCTGGAGGTCTGTTTCTCCAAGTAGCCATCTAAAAGACTCTTTCTAATCTCCGTGGTATCCAGCTCTGTGGTGTTTGGGACATCTCTGACCCCCACCTACTGTCATCTCCAGGTATAGATAGCCCACCAAATGAATTAAGAAGCTTAGACCAGGACGGGGCCTGCCAGCCCTCGCTTGGGAGTCCGTTTCATGCCTAAGGACGGTTCCTGAGCAGCCCCCCCCCCCCAAAGGCCAAGAGCCGTGCGGTGAAGCCACTTTCGTTAAAGACTTTGTATACTTCAAGAGCAGAGACCTCGAAAGCCCTGCCAGGCCTTCTTCATGACCTCTTCCCAAAGAGGAGCTACGTCAGCCATCTTCATTGTCTCTTCTCCGTTGCCTTTCTCTTTAAATAAAGAGGTTTTAAAGGCATCCTCTAAATCCTTTCTTCTCCTAGAAAGAAGCCGGAGCCAAATTTCCTCAGCCGCCCTCTCGATCTCTTGCTGAACTGGAAATAAATAAAAAGCAAGCAGGTTTTGAGGGGAAAATAGTACATCAACAAAAGGGCCGTGCATCCCTTCCAGATTCAAGGGTCTGCCAAGGTTAAGCCTGATCTGTAGCTTTGCGGATATTTACTGAAACCAGGACACTTCGACCCTTAAAGCCAAATCACTCACAGCACTCCAGATTTTGATACACCTGTCCAGAATGTGTGTAGAAATCAGGACAGACATGGCTAAAATAATAAATGACCCATTGACCCATGATCTCTCCACGTATCTCATGTAACATTGTCTTTTTTTGTTGCCATGCGATAAATTATAAACAATTTGGGTGACAAGATTTCTATATCTAGTTACAAAATGCACCCATGTTTTAAAGAGTCCACAGTAGGTGAGTGTTGAGCTTAGTTACTTAGTACAAAAGCCATAATCCATGCGGGCTGCATTGGCCTGGATGCAATTTCTTGGAAGCCATTAATCCAGCCCTGCGTATTTCCTTCAGCCTAAAAGTTCCAGATGAAACAGCGCCCTTTCTCTGCCAGCTGTTGGACTGGTTCCATAGACGCTTGGAAGTACGTAGATTTTGAGAGCAAAGCAGGACATCTACAACAGCCTTCTCCTTCTCTTCTCCTGACCAACCCCTGTTGCACCCTCTTCTCCTCACCCATCGTGTCATGTGTGCCATCCTTCAGGGCAGAAAGATCATCGATCCCCTCCTCCTCTTTTGCCCGGCCAAGGGAAATAGGGGAAGCCGAAGCCGGCATCCCTTTTGCCTCACCGTTTTCATGATAGCTGTAACACAGAAAATAAATGGCAATAAATAAGATAAATAAATAAATAAGAAATAAGCAGATTCATTAAGACTACTATCTGAGAAAAAAAAGGTGGGCTGTGGATTATTTAATGCAACTTAATCCTATTTCTTTTTAAAGAACTTTCTAAAATACATACTTATTTTTAAGAGCTCTAATAACCAAGATCAACAACTAAAAGACATATTGCTTCAATATCTGCTATTTGGGGATTTACTTTGGCCAAACACAGCATTTCGAGGTGAAAGAAGTGCCTGCCCCTATGTCCCTAGGACGGATTCCGTTTATGGATCCATTTTCCACCCCTTTATCTCTATCCTTTAAACTAGACGTGGTGCTGTGGTCCCACCAGTGACGGATCGATGCCGTCGTTTCCAAGCTGAAGAAACTTTCCAAGTCTAAATGGGAACAGCTTCTGGGTTCTTCTTGAAGGCAAAATGGCCTTCTACCTAGCCAGCAGAGTTCTTGGTCGCCACCTGTATCATTGTCATCTTTTGGACCTTCTTCCTGGTGCCACAGGAGGAGACAACCATCCGATGAACCTCTGCTGCCCAAGACCAAACAAGACTTTGCAAGGAAGTGGCAAACTAGCCCAGTAAACTATCCAAGAAACAAACCAGAATAAAGCAAGAGACAATTGGAGTCAAGAAAGGTGCCACACTTGTGATCTGACAGTAAGTAGGTGACACTATTTAATCACCAAGAACCATCACAGAATGACTGAAAGTTTACTCTCTCGTGATGGAGACTTCGTAGTTCAATACATACGTAGTTCCATATATGATGTTAGAATATCCCCTTCCAGTTCAGGAGTATCAAAAACTTCTTCCCCCAGACTTAAAATAAGCTTGAAAGGTGAGCAGCCTCTCTTTGAAACATGACTGGAAACATGGCTGGTCCTTACGGAAGTCATTGTAACTCAAGAGACACATTCGGCCTATTTGTTCCTGTGTTCTAGATTCAACTCTTGGAGTTTCTTCATGATCAAATCTACACTGACCACGCTGAAGTAATTCAACGAGTACCATTAAAATGCGTACCCCCAAGGAAACATATTGTCTCTGAAAAAAGTTTCTCTAAGTTTCTGTTCCCTTGCCTAACAGCTCTGCCAGAGAAAGAAAGCACTGCCGTACCGCATAGATTTCAGTTGCAATAGGCAATACAAAAAGCTTGCGATGAAATCCAGGCTCGAATTGTGCAGCGCAAAGATGACATCCCATTGCACCTGAAGCGCCTGTAGAACTTCCAGAAGGCTTCGGGGCCCAGAAGAATTCGATAAGCAGTACAGGATGCTGCGGTTCAAAGAGTTGTACAAGCTGCTCACAATGGATTCTTTGTGGAGAAAAAGCTTTCTTGTTGCCTGTTAAAAACCAGTCAGGAGGCTCAGAATGTGCTGGGTTTAGGGATAAGACTCAAAATGTCATAAAAATATGAACAATTTAAAAATAATCCTAATCTAAGACACTTAAAAGCAATTATGCATCCAGATTTGCAACAAAATATTACAGAAAGAGGAACACTGTCTATTTTTCTGGTTTTCCAGGAATTTGTTTTTGCTTGTACTTACAGACATTCAGCCACATGCAAATATAAATAATAAGTGATTTTTTTTGTCTGTTGTTTTTAATCAGTGGCATGTGAGAATGTGCACCGAAATGCATATCCAATAAGATTCTTAAATGCCCATTTGCCTTATGCAAAATTTTCTCTAATCCAACTACTTTCCTTCTCCAACAAGCTTGAGCATGTGTGAGCATTCAAGCTGTCAATCCCCTCACAGTGAAAATTAAATCCATTATAAAGAGAATTTAGGGTAATTATTTGTTGTCACAGAAGTAGCATCCCTGGGGTGGAAACCATCCCTAATAAGCTTACAGCGGCATCACTTGGTACATCTGCTGCTATCTAGAAATGGCTGAAAATGGCACTTGGGGAGGAGGAGGGGGGGAGGG
>JANHGC010004277.1:19335-33626 GCA_027560395.1 Boaedon fuliginosus | reverse complement strand
GGACTCCCAAATTACGAACACACTCTGAGGGGAGCAATTTCTCTCCTCCCAGAGTCAAGAATGGAATATCAACCGGAGTACGAGGAGGCAGTACATACAGCCACTCGGTCTTGTCAGGGTTGAGTCTGAGTCTGTTGACTTCTAATGAATGCATGATACAAAACAAAGTGAGATTTAGCAGATAATTCACCTGAACTGGTAATAAGAAACTCTTCAAATATGAGATTATCCCTTGTTTTACTTTATCTTGTACACATGATCTATTAGGAGGAATGGACACTGTGTGAGCAGGCTTTATTCTTAAGTTTAGCTTCAAATGAAATGTCCTTTTTATCGCAAAGAAGCCATTTATTTGCGAAGAGATTTCATGCAGGAGGCAAAGACAATGCAGCCTGTTTTGGGGCCTACTGTTAGATACATCTTACTACCCTGTTAGGCTGCTTTGCCCCTGGGGTTTCCTATCACCCCCATCTCTCTTTGGGCAGAGAGACAGAAATAATGAGGCCGGCTCCCTCCCCACGGCAGGTAGCTTAAAGAGCAATTCTTGAGGGCAAAGCAAGCACAGAAAGCATCTTGTGGCACCATAACTTTCTGTCTTCTTTCCATTCCTGCAAACTTTGCGCTCTTAGCTACGAGCATAGCAGTGAGTAATAAAAAAAAGACAAGCGGCTTTTGGAAGTTTTTCCATGTATTTCCATTTTGGTTCCAAGGAGATTTTTTTTTAAACACCAAGCAAGTGAACAGGAAGAGCACTGAGGAGTTTAGACAGAGAGAGAGAGAGTGGAATTTTTATGCTCTTCCATTCCTCCTCCTCCTCCTCCTCCTCCTCCTCCTCCTCCTCCTCCTCGTCCTTCTCCTCCTCCTTCTTCTTCTTCTTTCAGTTTCCCTTCAGATGGGGAGCTAGTGGAACCTGGAGGGGAGGCTCCAAAATGGATGGAAAGGGAAACATTACCTGGCCTACCAGGTCTGTGCAATATTTGCTCTCCTGCCTAGCTGAGCAGCTGCTCTGGCTTTTGCTCGGTGCTCCCTTAAGAGCTGAAATGTGGATACTGCTGTTCCAGTCTTCTCTCTCCCTCAGCCACTCCCCCAGCCTTCCTTCCACCTGATGTGGAAATATTTAGACAGGAACACAGACCTTCTACAACCCTTGCTGTCACAACCACAGAGTGGCCTCTATCCATCATCTAACCCTAACCCTAACCCTAACCCTAACCCATCATCTGCTCCCATTTCTTATGAGACAAGCACCAGCAAGTCCTTCATTCTCTGCTGCATGGATGGTGCCTTGACGCTCCATTCTCTCAGACCAACTTATATCTTTTCAGAAGTCCCAGGACTAGAGTTTGGTTTCGAGAGGCAGAATATCAGCCATAAGCAGCTACAGATGCCAAGAAGGACGCGGGTGAGACATGAGGGCTACGGTATTCTTATATCGCATGCTATTTCCTGACGTGTAGCCTGAGCAGTCCACAGCAATGAAAACTAGACAATCCATTAACTAAGGTTTGGTTGAAACCACAGTTGAAACAAGCAGACTGCTTGAACCCAAGGCGTGAGGCAATGAATCGTGTTCCGTGACGTCACGTGGTCCTTCCCCTGTGATGTCCCACGCAAACACTTCAGGGTCTGAGCCTGTATTGAAATTCATGTTTTATCACTTGTCCACCTCCAGATGTCAAAGATGCAAGCCATTGTGTGCCTTATTTTTACATTACAGGTAAATAAAAATATTCTAAAATATTTTTAGCAACACACAATTCAGTTTCATACCTTGTCCAAATGGCTCTGGAATATTATTGAAGAAGATCTCATTTTCATTAATAGATGCAGGACATAAAGTGTAAACCAAGAATAAGCCAATCCTTTTTACAAGAAAAAGTAAATTGGTTAGATCAACTTTTTGGAGAAACCCTCCTATACAACCATCTCTTACAATTTTAGAAACACAGTATCAACAGTAGAGACCTTCACGTTTCTACATTCTATCATAACTCAAGACTTAAAGTGGACACCTAACGTCAAAAACATCATAAAAAAAGCACAACAAAGAATGTTTTTTCTGCACCAATTCAGAAAGCTCAAACTGCCCAAAGAGCTGCTGACTCAGTTCTACGGAGGAATTATTGAGTCTGTCATCTGCACCTCTGTCACTGTCTGGTTTGGCTTTGCAACCCAACAAGACAGACACAGACTTTAGCAGATAATGAGAACTGCAGAAAAAACAATGGCTACCAACCTGCCTTCCACTGAGGACCTTTATACTGCCTGAGTCAAAAAGAGGGCTGTGAAAATATATACAGACCCGTCACATCCTGGACATAAATTGTTTCAACTTCTACTGTCAAAATGATGCTATAGGGCACTGCGTAAGAGCCAGACACAAGGGCAGTTCTTTCTTAAATGCCATCACTCTGCTAAACAACTAATCCCCATAACACTGTCAAATTGTTTACTAAGACTGTATTACTATTACTCTTCTCATCCTTCCTAGTACCTATCTCTTCCCACTTATAACCGTGTTGCTTGTATCTTTACAATTTATATTGTTTTATTTGTTTCCTAATATGATTTGATTGCTTATTAATAACCTATGACCTAAGTGTTGTATCTTATGATTCTTGATTAATGTATTTTATTTTATTTTTTTTCTCTTTATGTACACTGAGAGCCTATGTACCAAAGACAAATTCCTTGTGTGCCCATTCACATTTGGCCAATAAAGAATTCTATTCTATTCTATTCTAAAATTGAAAACATGAAGACCTTCAAATCACTCGTAGAGGGAACCCCAAACTGATATTTTAAAGGTGGCTCACAGGAGAAATAAATAGGGATGCTACTAATGTTTCCCTGCATCCTCACCAAGAAGGAAGACGAGGCTACTCATGAGTCTAAAATAGGAAGTTTGCCATAAAGAGAAGCTAAGCCTCCTCTGAGGTTACAAAGCAGTGCTTCTTCTCCTCACCAGCTTCAGCTCCTAGAAGTGCGCAGGCAGGAATTAATGTCCCCATTTTTAAAAAGTTGCTAACACTCAGGTAGAAAGAAGGAGGAAGACCCACGGGAACCCAGTAGGGGTGAGCAGAGGCACTGCTGCACAGCGGCAGCCCCCTCCTCCCCCCCCCGTTCCTCTGGAGTTGACCTAGCATGGAGAAACTGCCCCTCTGCTCTCTCTCCCGCCCACTGACTGAACTGGTGAAGCGGGGAGGGTGTGTCCTTCCTTCTGTGGTTGGAAAAAAGCACACTGAGCACAGAGGAAACGTCTTTTGGCTTAAGCTTAAGGGGCCGGCGGGGGTTCCCTTAACTGACGGGCTGCTGGAGCAGAGTGGAAATACCAGCACAAGTCTTGGATGCTGAAGTGGCCCTGGAGCGAATGGCAGAGGAGGAGAGAGATCTGGCGGACACGAGAGGCCGGGATCCCTGGATCCGCGAGGAGAAGGAAAAGCTTGGGCACCATCTGCACCTGCTGGATGAGGGCCACAGTGGAACTCTTTCCTCTACAAAAGACAAACAGATGGGTTTTTTTAAAAAAAGAGGGGTTTTTCTTTTCCTGAGGATAACATAGCCACAACGTTGTTTGTATTTCTACTTTTGAACTTTGGGCTTGTTCTGATGTTGTCTTGGCAGCTCTTAAGGTACCACCAGCCACCAGATGAGATTCTCAGCCAGGTCACCTTCGGCTCTGCATTGACTCCGCTCTTCTCTTGTACGTTGCCCAGCAAAGAGCATTCAAATCAAACAAATTATTGATTCCTGGAGCTGCACAGCACAGGAAGTAAGTGCTGCTTTGACAAAAAATCACTACATTATCAGAATCCTGGAGAGTTTTTCAACAGAAAAGAAACGGCATTCACAAATCTTGAGGGTTTTACATTTACAAAGCAGGGATGCTATTCTGGAATCCCTGGACACGGCATCATGCTTCCATAAGCATGTGCAGAAAGATGTGGATAAATGTGAAAATATGCAGTAAAGCCTGGTGTTTTTCTTTTTAAGGGAAAGATATTTCTGTGGATTTATAGATGCCATAATTAGGGTTTTAGTCCATGGCGTGGCTGCCATGTGAGCCCAGGACATGTGTAATTGCTGAGCTTAATGGGCCTCTCTGTACCTGGAGGACTGGAGAACTTCCGTGAGATGTTTGAACAGAGGGACGTCCAGGTTTTCCAAGGCCGGGCGCCACAGCTGAAAGCCAAAGGGAAGCAAAGCAACAAAGAGAGGCCGTTTGGTCTGCATGCTCGGGAGACGTGGGGCTCCCCTAGACAGGTGTAGGAAACAGGAAACGGGCATCTCTTTCTGCCTTCCAGTTCTCCGGATTGTTGCAGCTCAGTCATGGTCCACCTAAACACGACTCCTCATGAAGGATTCTGTTCTACATGGAAAACTGGCAGGTTGGTGGGGAAATCTAGGGCTCCTGGCAATATTTTGTGCCGTGGGCTTCTTTTTATAGAGACGATCCTTCCACTAGAGTCGCATCGATGACGTGGGTGATGCAGAAGTCTAATAAATAACGTATAATATGATATATGATATAATATGACCTGAATTACTGCCTCGGGTTCCGCTGTCTCATATATACTGAAAGGGCTTCCCAGGAAGGAGACATCTCTATATACCAGAAGAAGTCCCCCCCCCCCAACAATATTTATTTTGAGAGGCTGATTGCCACGGCATAGAGTAATTCTAATTAATGCCTCAAAAGTGAGCAGGTTCACAGTATTTTTTTTTTACTGCCAAAAATGATTGGGGAATTTTATTTACATTTATTGAGAGTGTATCATCAAATTTTGGAAGTAAAATTTTAGGAAGATTGTGTTCTCCAGGGGCTAAAAACAATGCATAAGCCACAGGTTACTCATACCTTGCTGCTGATAAATAAACAAGTAAATAAATAAATAAACAATAGTATCATTACCTCAAAATTGCAGACAATGTGTTGGAAGATCTCCAAGTTCTTGATTGTCAGCTGTTCTAAGCCGGCTTCTGTAGTGCCACCCATGGAAAGAATGAGATGCAGAATTCTGCTGTTTAATAGGTGGGCCTTTTTTTTCAACAGATATGCCAGAATCTGTAAAAGAATATGACCCAAAATCACAACAAAGAGAGGCTTATTTCACAATAAGGTCAAGGTAAAGGTTCCCCTTGCACATATGTGCCAGTCGGTTCCCGACTCCTGGGGGGCGGTGCTACTCTCTGTTTCAAAGCCGAAGAGCCAGCGCTGCCCGTCTCCGTGGTCATGTGGCCGGCATGACTAAACGCCAAAGGTGCACGGAGCGCAGTTCCCTTCCCACCAAAGGGGGTCCATGTTTTTCTACTTGCATTTTTACATGCTTTCGTACTGCTAGGTTGGCAGAAGCTGGGACAAGTCACGGGAGCTCCCTCCATTACGCGGCGCTAGGGATTTGAACCGCCAAACTGCTGACCTTTCCGATTGACAAGCTCAGCGTCTTAGCCACTGAACCACCGGATCCCTCAAGCCATCAATAGCTGACTATTAAAATCCATGTTATTGCAGAATATAGACATTTAATTAATTTCATGGAAAATCCACTGCATTATGAAGATTCAAGGTAGTCACAATACATGGAAAGTAATGATACTTGTCAACTTCAACCTCGTTCAGAATTCTCAAAGTATTCCCATTTTTCAAAGATCAAAAGGACAACAACTCTGCTTGCCCACTTTAGCTCCCCCCTTTCTCCTTAAGCAGAGCCTCGGCCACCAAACAAAGACTTGGGAAAAACTATCTGTTCTGGGAAATGGGACTAAGGGGCTTTTTGACTTTCCTCCCGGTCTGACTCGCTCGTCCACCGGAGGAACTAAAAGAAAACGACTTGGGCTTTCTGGCTACAATAGAGCAACCGAAGGGAATTCTTGCCACCAAGATTACTAAGGGAAGGGGAAGGTTTTTATTATTATTAGAAGGACTCAAAATTCCAAGCTTCAAAACTTTTGGAAGTGACTGGGGAAAATGCCTTATCTCCTCCTCCAACAATAGAACAAAACGATAGTGAAAATGCATATTAATTTTGAATATGAAAATATTGAAAGAATGTGACAATCCCCTTTTTGGCAATGAATTTCAGGGCAAGCCACAAATTAGATGGCCATGCATACTTGCTGTCCAAATACTGCATTTCTGAATCAATGCACAAGCACTGCCGGCCTAAGAATCAGAATTTTGGAAAAAAACCCGTTTACGCTCCAATTCTAAAAGCTGCAGAGGAAAAGTTGTCTCACCTGATACCCTTCGCCCTCCATCAGACGTTCACTCACTGCGCTGCAGATCAGTACCGTCTGCAAGGCCTTGACGGCCGCGTAAACCGCGTGGTCATCCTGAGCCCTGGCCAGCAGAGCCAGGAGAAGAGAAGGGCCGCCAAGGTAGTTCAGGCTGACCACTGCCGGACAAGACTGGAAGGCCCGGCTTCCTGGACAGAGAGAGAGAAAAGGCTGGCAGGAATTGAATTATTACGGAAAACCTGCCCAGGATAAAATGAGCAGCCAAAATCTAGAGATGTGTAGAAACAAGAAAAAAGGAATAAGGATAGTAACAGTTTAGAAAATCAAATATTTTCTCATGCCACATTCAGATTTACATAAGTCTAGTAAACCTTTTACACCAGTTATGCAAATCAGACCTCAAATGCTTATTACTAGAAAGATCAGTTGTTGAAGGAACGTGTTATTTTTGCCCTGCATTTAACAAGAAACCCACACTTTGTGCTTTTTAGGACAATTATTTCTACTTGGTGGGCTTTTTCCCCATCTGTAAAATCTTAATATGAATCTGACTTTAATCACCAGCAAACAGCCAGCCTGATAAAACGCCTGTCCTGAAGACAGCGACCCACTCACCCCTCTTTCCGAGGAGAGGCAACGCTTCCACATAAGGAGACCAAAACAACCACCACCACCACCACCTAGCAGGTCACAGAATTGTCCAGGTGGGTTATATTAAGGGAATTACATTCTGCCTTTTCAAACATTGCTCTCACCATGCAGCAGATTTTTCTTCTTTTTTTCTGAATGCCTCCCTCAAGATCAGGACAATCTTAAATCTCCTGACCAGCCCATCAATCTAGAGGTTCCTGACCGCAGAACCGGCATCCTTCCCCGATGGCGAAGGCTTCTCCTTCTCTGTCCGTTTGGAGGCAGGGGGTGGAACGAGGGCTGGGGTTGGGCACGGGACGGAGAAGCCGCAGATTCTGTATAGGACGCAGCAGCTCTGCGTTTTTTTTATATTTCTGTCCTTTTGTTTTACAGATTTTATTTATCTATTCATTCATCACCTTTCTACCCTGCCCATCTCACCTAAGTGCCTCTGGATGGTTCACACTTTATAAATGTGGGTTCATCCGGATGCGTTTTGGCTTACCATGCTGGCCCACCACAACGGCACCAATGGTTCTTAAGCACCCAGGAAGTTTTGCAGCAGTATTTTGAGCCATGAAAACAGGCGTTGTATTATCACGAGAGGACAGCTTCAGCTAAAAAAAAAAGCATGGTGTATTAGAAGACAAAACAAATGGAAAACATGTTTTGGTTTGTTTCTTAAACATTTCAAATACTATGCTGTGTGATTTATATGTTTACAATATATTCATTTTGATTTTATAAGAAATAGTTTAGAAGTTCACCAAGAATTTCAGATTAAATCCTGAGCTACATGGAAAGTGATTTTTGCATAATTGGCATGCAAACAGACCAGAGTGAAGTCATAGTTTCTGTGGTACCCGACTCTTTTTTTCCAGATAATGCCAAGAGATTCGGGAGTCTTTGTGAGGCCTGCAGCTTTCCAGCAGAGCTGCTGCCCACACACAGTGTCCAGCTCTGAGCTCAAAGGAGGTGGGGAGGCCGCTCAGTCTCAGCTGCAATTGCCGAGCGCCCTGAGCCTTAGGGACAAAGGCGCCACTAAGGCTGGGTTGGGTGGCACACAGTTGATTTTTGTAACGTTAACGGTCATATCTCGGTGGTTGCCATACCAGGGAAGAAGTGTAGATTTCTCACAGAAAATGTCCATTTTATGACACTGAGCACCAATATCTCCAACTGGAAAGAAATCTCCACTGGGATAGCCCCGAAAAGGCCTTAGTCAGACTCCAGTCCTCAGACCAAGGATTAGATTAGCCTTGTACTGTACTAATAAAGCACCGTTTAATCTAAGTATGTCATCTCTAGGGAAATGCTCTTTCCCAAATGTTTTTAACACCCCTCACACACACACACACACACATTCTTCTTATCTATCTTATGATCTGGCTGACTTTGTGTGAATTGCAATCAAAATAAGTTGAGGCCAAACCAGGGGGAATGTAAGCTAAACCCAAAAGTTGAAAAACAGGACAAGAGAAGCAAATGGCAAATAACTTCTGTATTGTCGGGAGGAAAATAATATCGACCCCTCCTTGCCTAGAGTCTCAGCATTGAAGTGGCCTAGACATATGTGCAATAATAAAAACTGTCAGCCTTTACTTTTTCCCTCCCTGTCATCTGCCTCCTGGAGTAGAAACCTGAGACTGCAAAACTGCCAGAAAAGGGGTGGCTTACATTTTAGGATACTTTATAGTGAGAACATGGGAACAAGTGTAACTCCACCTTCCTGGAGTCCCTCGACCTTCAGCAGCTCTTCTTAAGGCTGCTGCTGCTTGGATAAAGCGTGTCTCTCATACGCAGTGAAGGCAGCCTGGTCAAACCTCCATGTCTAATTAGCATCAACTCCTCCTCTCTGAGGAAGGGGACATCTCTATTTTTTCTGTGGACCAAATGATGCAGAGCACCCACCTCTTTAGCGACCAGACGCCCATCCACTTCGCCATAGCTGTCTTTTATGTCTTGAACTGTTGTATAAGATGAGCATCCGGCGTAGATTCCAAAGGAAATTTTCTCTGGTGCTACCAAAGGAGCCACCTGCCTGTCGCCGTAGGAACCTTGAAGGAAGACGCACCCAAAGGGGCAATGCAAGGGGTCAGAGGAAGCACCTCCAGTTCCAAAAAATCAACCAACTCCTTGGTTTACTTGACCTCCCCCCACACTTCACAAGTCTGGTGATGCTCCGAGCCAAAGTTGCATTTCCTCAAAAGCAGGTGCCCGCATTTATTTGGATTGATTTCAACCATCACATATTAATGGTGGCAAGTCCTTCTGCAGGGAAGGAATTGTAGTTGGCAGATCAATGGCTGGCCTATTGCCCAGACTTAATTAAACCCAATTTTTTTCTTCCACAATGGTCTATTTTTATTTCATTTAACGTATCTATCTTGCAGTCTTGTTATCTGGATGCTTCAAAAATTCCATGGTGCTAAAGTCTGCACTGCTGGTTGTGAGAGTTACCTGTCCTTCTGCATATTTTGTCACCATAATCCCACAGCTGGATCTGCTTTCTCTACCTTTCCATGACTGAATCCAACACAGGTTGAGAGACAAATTGACTGTAGGAACAGTCGCATAACCAGATCTAGTGAGTTCTCAAGCACACAAGAGCTTTTTTGCAAAGTCCCTGCAGTTACAAGTCCTACCTCTAAGCTCCACAGCCTGGAAATTGCGGTAGTATCTCGGACCAAGTTTTTCCATAAGCTGCAGAATGTTCATGGAGAGAACTTCTTCAAATAAGAACATGGGGCCTTGGCGCCAAGACAAGGAAGACCTCTTTTTCCACATCAGCGGTGTAGCCACAAAGCCAAATACATCAATAAAAGAAGCCGGGTCCATAGAAGTGAAGCTCCCTGGCAGTGGCCGGATGTACTGCATCTGGAGTAGAAGAAAAAGGAATGGCTGAAATCCTTGTGGTGCTTCCTCTCTGGAAAACGAGCCTGGGCACAGAAGGCAGGACAAGAAGCCACGGAGGGAGACGAATCAAGGAGAGATCCAAGCTAGAATTGAGGGGAAACTTCTGGACAGTGAGAACAATCAACCAGTGGAAGAGCTGGCCTTCAGAGGTAGCATGGGCTTCATCACTGCAGGTTGTTAAGAAGAGACTGGACAGTCACTTGTCTGAAATGGGATAGGACCGTGGTGGCGAACCTATGCCGCTTGTGCTCGGGGTGTCATGCAGACTCCCCTCTGCGGGCACGCAAGCTGTCTCCCCACCACACATGCGCGCACGCCTCCTGCTGGTTCTGCTGCACAATGGGCCTTCCCACCCACCCCTGTGCTATACTTACCTTTGCTTCCTCTTCCGAAGCACAGCTGATCAGCGCAGCAGTGCAGATTGCTGCCCCTCAGCTGTTTGGTGCCTGTAAAGTTACACACGTGCGCACTGCGCGTCTGGTGCAAAGTGTGCGTGAAGCAAACTGGTTGGGTGGGGTGTTTGCGCACGTGCGCACATGCGCTTTGGCCACTTGGTGCCGAAAAGGTTAAACGTCCCAACCCTACACTAGTATAGGGTTTCCTGCTTGAGCAGGGGGTTGGCCTAGAAGACCTCCAAGGTCCCTTTCAGCTCTATTCTGATGGAACTAGCTGTGAACTGAAATGTATGCGTACAGGTTGAACCTTCTCCTCAAACATCTGGTTTTATATATTTGAGAGGGGTTTTTTTACTGGAATATTGCAGCCTATCATAATTTTCCTCTCCTCCATACAAGACAACCTGAAAAGAAATATTGTGGCATGAAAAGTGATCCATTTAGCTTCTTTGTGGTGAAGCTTAAGACAAAAGCCCAAAGCCGAAGGAAGAAAGGCCCGACGTCCCACCTTCGCAGAGCCCACCAGGCTGCCGTTCAGGTAGGCCGAAACGGTGCAGATCTGCTTTGTTTCTTTTGCCACCGTCACAGCAAGGTGATGCCACTGTCCGGTCACGAGCAGAGAAGCACATCTGAACTGAACTTGGCACAGGAGAGACGTCTCATCTTCACGTTCAGGCACCATTGTATCTGTGTTGTCACAAAAAAGGGAATAATTTGCCACATTATAGTGAAACCAAAGGCAAAAAGTTTACTGCAAGATCTGGGAAAAACACGTGGGCAAGATGGTGACAGAGTCTGTAGCAACATAAAATTATTTTCCTTCTGAACACTGGAGGGCTACTTTTTAGACATCAATCAAGGACAGCCCCAAAGCAAACGCACCCACCCAGCCCCATCCCAGGCAATGGCTGGCCAGGTAAGAGCAGCCGCTGACAAGGCTTCTGCTGCTAGATATGAGTTTGGATTTAGAGGAAATTGGGACAGGTTGAGGGCAGAGGATCTTTTTGGTTTTTCAGTTCCAAGATAAAGAGGGATTTGAATAAGAGTGTTTTATCCTAGGGCTCCGGATTCCAGTCCTTTCATGCCTCAGAGAGAGCATGAAAGCAGCATGAAAGCAGCGCCTGTGAGGAACTCTTGGCACAGCTGCCCAGATGCTGCTGCTGCTGCTGCTGCTGCTTGAAAAGGACCGAGGCTTGCAACTGGACTCATTCCAAAGGACCTGGTAGACTTGAAGCAAGCTCATTGTACGCTCTGACGGTTTAGAGACAGCGGTAAGTGCCGCTTCCACAACTGGACCTTGCAAAGGGGCTCAACGCAGCCCTGAGAGAGGGGTGGGGTGGGGAGGGAGAGAGAATTTCTGCAATCCGAGCCATGGCCAGGAACGGTCCACTCAGTCCCTTCATGAAACGAAGGACCGGCATCACGTGCTCCAGAAATGCCCTGGGAAAGCAGCTCTCTAACCCCAGGGGTCACCGAAGCGTCACGTATTTGCTTGGCCATATCTTGATTAGAGAGCTGCAAGGAGCTCTAAGCCAGAGTTCTAAAAGCCCGTGGCTGGTACATTTGTGCCTGTGTTGAAGGACTGAACCTGTTTTCTGGGCACAACTTCAGAGGTTGGTTTTAATCTTCCAAGAAACTTGGGGCTTGAGGGTTTTAAGTTTTCTACATCTCGGGCCTTCCTCGACCTGCTTTCCCTGAGGCCGTTCACAGCCCCTCTGGCCCTGAGACCCTTACCTAAAGCCTCGAATGCCACTTCCTCAGTCGAGATGGTGAGACAACCTTCTGCGGGAGAAAACCTCACTGCAAAGCAAGCAAAGACCTCCTCGGTCCTCGCCATGTGACGCATCAAGGTAAGGAAACGTAGCGGGTGGTAATCACGAGCAGAACTCATCTTATTGATCAGAAACCAGGAGGAAAAGGTGAGGCCGTCTGTGGGGGGGAACCGCCTGATGCCTAAGAGGGCAGAGAAAGGGATAAGCCAGAGACTGCTGGGAGGTGCTGCCCAAACCAGGTGGAACAAGGCACAGTGACACAAGCCCCTTAGAAAGGGTGGGTTTCCAAAACATACAACTTCCACTTTGGCACAGCAGGAGCAGAGTGTATGATGGGTACATTTATTTATTATTTATTTATTTGAATTTGCATGCCACCCAACTCCCGTAGGACTCTGGGCGGCTCACAATCATAAAATACAACAATGAAAATTTAAAATCACAGATAATAAATTTTAAAAACATAAATTAATATAGAATATTAAAACATATAACATACAGTCAACTAAGCATACTAATGCAGTCATGCAAGGGGAGTCATTAATCCCAAGCCTGCTGACAGAGCCAGGTCTTCACAGCACAGCGGAAGGCTAACGGATTAGGGATGGTCCAGATCCCCAAAGAGAGCTGGTTCCAGAGGGCCGGTGCTACCACAGAGAAGGCCTTCATTCGTGGACCCGCCAGACGACATTGCTTAGCTGACGGGACCCGTAGGAGGCCAACTCTGCGGGATCTCACTGGGCACTGAGGGGCATGGGGTGGAAAGAGGCGGTCTCTTTCAGTTCAGTCCACAAAAGTTAAGCATTTCAAAGTCTTGAATCAAAAATAAACTCCCCAGTGTTTTTAGGTCCAGCCTTTCTTGAACTATTATCTCCAAAGGTTATTGCTGATCCCATGATCTCAAAATCTCAAGAGGAATCACTGAACAACTTACATATATCCCCACACCCAGAGTGATAGCCTCACAGGCTTTATAAACACTCCTATATGTGTATCTATACATACATACATAGATTCACATTTGCATACAAATCCATCTATACCTACACAATCTGATTCTAACATAGGCCTCAAGCCTTCAGACCTCTGAGCCATCTAGGCACTGCCCTCCACAGCATTAGGGCCAACATTTTGAAGATGGTATTTTAAAAATCTACCTTTTCCGGTCCCTCCCAAGACAGAGTGCTCAGTACTTTGGCCTAGAATGGTGGCCATACTTGGGATAAACAAACAGCTGCAAACACAAGAAAATAAAAACAGTAATAAGTAGAAATAAATAGAGATAAATGATTATAAGCTTCCCCGACAAAAAGCAAAATCTCTCTCTCCCAACTGCTCCTGAATCATCCCCTTCCATTTTGTAATCCCTAGGATTACTCAACAGAAATGCAAGCTAGATCTTTTGAGGAATGGCAGTTCCTCACTTTACAGTTTCACAGATAATGGTGCCGTGTGAAATTTTAAATGAAATACCCCAATTTACTTCTCAAAGCAGACAATTCCGCCCCCCCTCCAGTTTTTACTCAAAGCAAAGACCCGGTGTTGTTTGCAGCTTCGAGGCCCCCTCAGCCTTTATTTATTTATTTTATTGATTACATTTTCCTTCCATGTGTGTGGTCAACCCTGAAACGCTGGCCAAAGCTACTGAGACTGGAGCTGGCTCTGGACCAGATTTGGCAAGAACGGCAAGTCAGGAGAAGGCAAGCGCAGAACCATAGCCCTTGCCAAAAGTGCAGAAGGTAAACACAGCACACACCCAGAACCTGCACCTGGGAGAGGAGGATCCCACGGAGCTGGGGCAGGGGAGGGACCATCCTGCCTTGGGCACTGGGCATGGGCAGCCTTGGTAAAGGCTTAAGCTGCCCCAGGGTTTGCTGTGGGTTATGGCACCCCCACAACGTGTTCTGAACATAGTGAGGCTAGACACATGGACACACACACACAGACACACACACTTTGGCGGAAGACAAGGTTTAGTTTAGTTTATTTGATTTATACCCCGCCTCATTGGCCCGGTCAAGGGGAACTCGAGGTGGCTAACAACAATTAAAAAAACAGTATATTGCAATTTAAAATCAAACTCAACCATCCATCCATTCATACAATATTCAACGATCTTCAGAAGTGGGGGGGGGATGTCAATTCCAGGCCCTCCGACACAGCCAGGTCTTTGTAGCCTTGCAGAAGGCCAACAAGGTGGGGATGGTCCTAATTTCTGCTGGGAGCTGGTTCCAGAGGGTCAGCGCTCCCACGGAGAAGGCTTTAGCACGCAGGCCTGCCAGCCGACATTGTCTAGCTGACAGGACCCGTAGCAGGCCCTCCCTGTGGGACCTAACTGGGC